>SNQJ01S0023830.1:141297-175418 GCA_010110895.2 Picea sitchensis | reverse complement strand
CTCACTCTCTCACCATCTTCGCTATGCTAGACCAGTCTGCCCCATCTCTCCTCACGAGTTCACTCATGCACTGAGAAAGCACATAACCAACCAATTCCATCATTGCTAAACCCATGGCCATCGTGCACCTCTGTAATTTACTGATTCGTCCATTGCCTTACTCGAGTTTTCTATTGTGGTTTGAAGAGGCGGGTTGTCAAGCTCGTAGTTGAAGATGCAGGTTGTCAAGCCCGTGAGCAACTCTCTATCCAGGTGAGAGAGGTTGTTGTGGATTGAAGAAGCAGGTTGTCAGGCCTGTGAGAAACTCTTTCTAGGTGAGAGAGTGATTTCTCCTGGAGGGATTCCTGTAACTGCTACAGAGCTCTGAGACTTATGGTCTGGCATGTTGTTGAATCCTTAGAAGGGAGGTGGAGTAGTCGATGGAATGTGTGACAATGAAGGTGTATACTCTTGGGGTGGGATAGGCATGTGGGGAATGAGATTCTATGAGTAGTGGGTGTAAGTGACTTTCCTATTGACCTTGCCTAGCCTAGGAATCCCTTGCCTGGTGGAGTTTAGTCCTAGCTCGGGGGTGACCCACTGCTGAGTGTGATGAGCAGCGTGGTCTATGGCTTGGAGGTTCATGGAAGGTATGCACATAGTTGGTGGTCTCCTATTAAAATATAAGTACCACTTTTATGTTCATTTACATGTTGTGTATATGTACATGTGTTATAATTGATGATTAATGCATGTATATGCAATTATTTTATGGGTTATTCCTATGATTACTGCATGTATGTTTTTACTGTTATTTCCACATTAGTTTGTGTATTAGAAAAATATGTTGTATGTTTATGTTTAGATATATGCACATAATAATTGACATTTCTATGAGGTAGCATGTCCTGGCCTAGGTGGCCTAGATGTGTATGATGTTTCCACAAGAATCTTTGTGTGGCATAGCCCAACAGGTTATGATTGGGTATGCTACAAATTGGTATCAGAGCTAAGAGAGATGCCATGTAGTGATGTTTTTCAGCCTATTGGTGGTTGGGGATGTTACAAAATGGTATCAGAGCTAAGAGAGACGTCATGTAGTGACGTTGCCCAGCCTGTTGGTGGTTGGGGACGTTAGAAGAAACATCATCAAGATTAGTAGGTCCAAACACAAACATAGTATTATGAATATGTGTAGGAAAACCTCTTATATACTTCATCATAGTTTCTTGTGTATGTAATAGAATATTTAACATCAAATCCATATTACGAAATTCATCTATGTATTCTTTCACCAATTGTTCTTTTCTTAATTTAAGACTTTTCCATTCAATTAAATCCTTCTCCTTATACCCCAAAGGATAGAACTGTTTTCTAAGACCAAAAATAAAATCTTTCCATGATGCAAATACATTACCAATTTTTTGAGTACCATGTTGCAACTTACTCTGCCACCGGATGATTGTTGTGCTTGCAAGACAAAGCGATGCCAATTTGATCTCGGTTGCCACATCATTGATTTGTTTCACATTGCAATATATCTCCATCTGTCTGACCCAGTTATCAGGCTTCTCAGCATTGAATTCTCTGTTATACACGGGAAACTCGAATTTCACATCAAGTTTAAGTAATGGCACGTCAGGTTTATGTTTATGCAAATGTTTTCTTGCAAAAGTAAGATTTGAACTTGTACTTGAAGAAGAAGAAGATGGAGATGAACAAGATGAAGGAGGAGGTTTTGGAGGTTCCTCTCCTTCTTCACTTTATTCTTTCTTTGAATATTCCCCTTGAGCAAGTCTCTTCCATTCCAAGTAATCATCATATAATACTTCTACCATCTCCGACATGGAAAAGAAATTTTTTTGAAACTCTCTTTCGTTTTGAGAAAGTCCTTCTTCTGATGCCATATTCTCACTTTGAGATGTCCTCTTTCTTGATCCAAACTCAAGATCCCATTCTACAATATCTCCTTCACCATGACTTAGCTTTTCCCTATTAATCATGCATACTAAGAAACAACCAACTGTCAACCTGCTCTGATACCACTTGATCTGAAATGATCTTTTAAATACTTTGGTGAAGTATTTTGTACAAGTTGATTTAGCATTTAGAAATTAAAGATAAGAAGAAGATGCTTAATGGAAGAATTATGAAGCCATTGTAAAGAAATCATAACATAAAATAGAATATAAGAACAACAAATCATAACGCCAAAGATTGATAATAGAGTTCGGCACAAATTTGCCTACCTCTCTGGGCCTTTGTCTTCAGTGGGAGGCTTCTTATTAATATTCAATGCTTAAAACATGTATCAAAATTACATCAATTTGGTCTATGATAGACTCTGTTGTGTTCTTCATTGTCTCTGGAACATGATGCAACAAACGACACTGAAAAAGATGGAGTAGAACTCCCGGAAATGGCCTCCAAATCTCTCTTCCTCAATGACTTCCCTGCATAAAAATGGCTTGAGATTCACAAATTCTTCATCATTCTACACTTTTGAACCCCCAAAACACTCAAACATGATTTTTTTAAACCAAATTTGAGTTGGGGGATGAAATCCCAACTTCCCCCCTCTTTCTGGGCTCTTTTTGGGCTTAGATCCCAATTTCTAGGAAAAAATCCACTAAAATCAGTCCCAAATTTGGCCAAATCCCCCAAATTTAGCACAATTGGCGCACATCCCCCAAATCTTGGGATTCTAGTCATATGGCACCCCATGTGGCTAGGTGTTGTGCCTAGCCCCTAAAATCTAGGCCCCGAGTCATACGACCCCCATGTGACCAAGACCTTAAAATTCAACCTAGCCCACATTGGGAAAATTTGAACTGCCACGTGGTGCCCTCTGATTGGGCCTTGTTTCACCCCTTGATTGGCTCAAGCCACATTAGCCTGCCTAGTCATTCACCACGTCAAAATTTGTATTGCCACGTCAAACTTCCTAGTCAGCTGCCACGTCAGGGTCCGTACTGCCATGTCAGCCAACCAAAATCTGCCATGTGTCATCCATATGGACTGCCACATCATCATGCGGGCTGCCACACATCAGTCCATACAGTCCATGTCATCTCCACATCAACACCCAAAAATGTCAAATCCATCTGACACATGTCACGCTCATAGGTTGCCAATGTCATGTTGACATCATCATGACATCATGTTGATTTCATCAGTCGTATTGCTGACATCATCAGTTGACTTTGACTTTTTACTTATTTTGGAAAAAATTCAGAACGCGATATCTTCGCCATACTAACTACATTTTTGAAAAATAATATACTGTCGGAAGTTACACAAAGAGCACTACGCGATGGCGTTGGTATTGTCTAAATACGAGAAATTTTAATTTTAAGCCATTATGGATCCATTTTGGATCACTGTTGGTGCCAACCGCACTATATCTATATCTCTTGTGTTTCGCATGTTTTAATTTGTATTCCAGAATGGCTAAGTGTTAAATAATGTTACCAAAAATCTAAGTATAATACTAAGTTGCATAGAGTAAGAATGTGACTCATTCATAACCTAGAATAGAGTATGGGTATGGTTTAGGTGAAGAGGCGTAGTTCGGGTAAAGTATCCTTGGTTGAGATAGGATGCCAAGTGAGAACCACCACAGTGTCGCACATACACGAGATGTCAAGGTTGGACTTGGGAATGACTCTTGGGGGTGTGAAAAGTATAACATTTTCACAAAAAATATTGCACAAGGCTTCAAAATGATTAATTCTCATGTTTAAAATATGTGGCATATCCATGATAACAATATAGAGAAAGAGGACTCATGTTTGTAAGCCAATAAAGATATCATAAAGATGTGTTGAAGAAAATTTCTATGGAAAATTGGAAAATTGTTGACTCTCCAATGGAAAAGGATGCAATTTTGAAAAATAACGAAGATCCATCTGAACCCATGTATGATATATTATATTGTAATCTAATTTCAAGGCTTACACATATCATTGTTTGCACAAGACATGAGATATTTTAATCTACAATTGAATTCTAAACAAATACTTATCATTAGATGTTAGAAAAAGGAATATTAATTTACTAGGCATTATATGTTAGAAAACATAATAGAGGATAATATACCTCTTATAGATTTTGTAGCTTCTTATAAGTCTTCTCTTATCAATCGTTAGGAGGAATATTGATCTAGTTTGACCGAATGAATAAATAGAAGTTGATTGTTGTTTTGTATGTGGTTTCTATTAGTATTTTTAGTATGGTTGTTGATAACCATATTATAACTACTATTCCCAAAAATGTTACATGCATCCAGCTAATTCTAAAGAAGACAAATTTTCCTTGGTCCTTGTAGTTATGGGATTAAAATTGGATCAAAAAATAAGCAAACTGGGTAGAATCATTGTCAATGTCATTCCTTATAGTTTTTTTTCTAGAATTCATTGTAATATGAAGAGTATAAGTTGTGAAAATTCGTTGTCTAAACGTTCTAAATTTTGGCCATTTTCCAAGTTTCTGGGGATATTTGCATGAAATACGAAAAAAAATGGTTGTATCTCCATATTTGAGTTGTTAATATTGTGTAATATGAGTGCCCAAACATTTTTTCAACATGTTCAATCCATTTATGCATTCAGAAATGCAATTTAAAGAAAAGAAAATTATGATTTCATGCAGATTTATGTCATCGAATTCCAGCGAAAAGGGAAAAAATGTAGAATAGTTAGACAACGTTGTTGTGAAAATTCCACTATTGTGCTCAACGCATTCCATCTTTTTCTTCATCAATCAATCAAAAGAAAGAATTTTTAACTATTGCAATTCACTGCTCTAGCATCATATTTAGCATCGATGCCCACTATATTTTTTAGGAAAATGATTTAAGTCTTCATGACACTAAAAATGGCATAGTGGGAGATGGCATGATTTGTGTCAACTTTACATCAAGACATCACTTTATAATGTCATATATGCTTCATGTTAGTTTCAGGATTGCATCGTATTCAATCCAATTGTGTCATATTAACATCAAAACTGCGTCATTTTCGCATCAAAATTGTGAGGTAAACATTTATCATTATTGTTTAATTATTTTTTTATTTTTATTGTTAATTTTTTTTATTTATCCATCGATTTATTATTATTAATTTAAATATTATCATAATTGTAGTCAAATCCCACTACGGAGATTGGTTTTGATGGGCCTGGTTATGTAAGGTGACCGAGGTTCAAAACTCAACTAATCGGGAGGAGACACCTAAAATTTAGTCATGCTGAGGGTGGGTGTCGTCCAGGCCCGGTGCGATCCCTGGGTGATTTTGATGGCTTAGAGACCCTCGGGTCACATTTTATTAGAACACATGATAGTCACACAAGTCTTGGACAAACTAGAAAACAAAAAAAGGTATTATCATAATCACAACCATGTATTAATTGTATACATCCATTTTACAAAATACTTATCATGAAAACAAAAATTATGTATATATAATCAAATTTAAAAAAAAAAATTGATTGCACTCAGATTCATTCGATTTCACATCATGAAAGGAAAAAACTATGTGTGTGTCTATGACTACAATGATCACATTTAACTTAAGTTGTAAAATAATAATATAATTTTTTCTACCAATAAACAAGTGGTACAACTCCACCCCTAAAGAAATGTCAACTTTTTATACAACATAGCATAAAAAAAATGTCTACACATAGAAAGAAATGTAATGAATTAGACACTAGAATTTGATTGAACAAAATTTATTAAATTGTTGGCATTGCTCTCCTCATCTTCTAACAATCATTTATCTTTCTCTCTAAACACATAATAAAATATCATGAGTTAAGGATAACAACAAATTGTTGACATTCAAAGATGTAATAAGAAGAATAAAGGTCAAGAAGTTATGGATACCCTTTGATTGCTTCAAATATTTCTGTTCATCATCAGTTTGTAAGAATATAGTATATTCAAATTAATCAATCAAATATAAAAGGTAGAAGATTCAAAACACAAATAGCTAAAAAGTAGAGTAATTTTATTTTTTTTTCCCAATATGGTGATGTATTATTTATTATAATTCCCTTTTCACAGTGTCAAATAAATTTTGAATATGGATAATTTTCCACTTAAAAATTTAAAAACATCTCTTTCCTCCATCAAATTGTACATTGTCATACTCAAAAGCCTCTTCTTTGTCTTCTCTCAAGAAATGTCTTTGTTTTGATTCTTTAACATGTTTATGCCTTGTGTTAAAATATTAATATGCATGTCAAATAATGACTAAAAGTACCATACCATTAAAAATGTAGCATATTTGATTCATTTACAATCTAAATTTCATTGAAAAATGTTGGATAAATCATACTATGCTTAACATGCTCGGAGTAACCGCTTTTGAGACTAGACATATAACTCGATTTGAGGCTCTCTTTTTTGTTACATGACTTAGAAATGATTCACTTTTTTTATCAAGCCTTTTGTAACATAAAACAGATTAAGTAACCTTTAAAGTGATAAATGAAACTATTCATAAAATAAAGGCATATTTTTCAATATTATATAAATAATCACAAAGTATACATAATTACAACTCACTTAAGTCTTTTTGTTGCTGCTATGATCAATTATAATATATTTACCTTTTCCACTATCATCCTCTTCCTATATTTCCACGTGTCTACTTAAATCATGTGATCCACCTTCACTAGAAGCCATACAATAATCTCTATATCTATTACAAAAATATACTCTCGAGGTAAGTACCTAAAATCCATAGAATAAATTATATGCATAATTTGATATGAATGTTGAAAAAATTCATGGATAACTTCAACATATTCAAACACACTTTATTTGGTTGTAAGTGGATCCATATAATAATATCGATTGAATATCGTACCATTCAAGTACAAGGACGAACTTGTAGCAAATGGCAATTCCAAATTTTAGGAAATGGGCTATTCGAAAATATTTTGCTCAATCACGACAATGAGGAGCCTAATAACAATGTTGTAAGTTGCACTTATATAAAATCTCAAGGTACACCTAATGGATTCACAATGATACTTCATGGGTATTTAAAGAAGAAATTTATATCCAACAAAGATAGGAGCTTGAATTCCAAGGATAAGAGAATTTGGTGTGCAAACTGAAAAATATATTGCATGCATTGGAACGAGAATCAAAATCATGGTATGTTAAAATGGATTCTTATTTTCATGATATTGATTTTGTTTCTTGGTCATAATATGAATTTTAAGGCATTCTGTGACACCCACCAAGAGCGTGCAATGCTTGGGCATATTCGGTGAGAGAACAGACAAAGAGCACAAGAGGGAAGCGGACGGTTGGGAAAGAACTTCTATTGTGGGTGTGGGTAGGAGAACCTTGGGGCACAATGGTGACCTACAAGCCCAAGGGGGGGCACACCATTCTTCCCTTGCAACAAACTATGGAGACTTTGGTTGCGTTTGGGAAAGGGTAGGGAACTTTTGGAGCACGACCAAGTACCCATCTTCCCTTGGAAAGATGGACGCACCGGGGAGGTTTGACAACCCCATCGACACACCAATGGAGAGTCACTACAATCGACACAAGGAAAGGGGTGCATGCCCAAGGATGGGGTGTATGAGTCCAAAAGATGCGATGGTTGAGGGGAGGACGGACTTGTTTCGACGCACTCGGTCCATGGAAGGGGGAGAGGGTTTGGTTGTGTGATATGATTCACGAACGCATGCAACACACCTAGAATACATGACATTTCACATAATTGAACCTTGGATTCCCTACAAGAGCACAAGAAAAAAAAACCAAAGTCACAAGAGGAAAGTGAAGGAAAGCGACATGGAGGTCTAAGGCAGGGCACACCTCTGGCTGAGGCAAGGAGGAGCAACAGGGAAAGTCTTTATGTGATAGAACTGCAAGTCTGGACAATTTTTGTGTATGAGCCAGTGTCATGAGACTTCTTCCATATATGTAACTTGGATAGTAACACCCTCTGTAAATCTTTGTTTCTATTTCATAGTATTATAAATGAGGCCAAGTATTAGGAACCGTTTGATCCGAAATGATCTTTTAAAGACTTTGGTTAAGTATTTTGCATGAGTTGATTTACCATTTAGAAATTAAAGAGAAGAAGAAGATGCTTAATGGAAGAATTATGCAACCATTATAAATAAATTAGAACATTAAATAGGTTATAAGAAAAATAAACCATAATGCCAAAGATTGAGAACGGAGTTCATCACAAATTTGTCTATGTCTTCGGGCCTTTGTCTTAAGTGGGAGGCTTCTTATTAATCTTCAATGCTTAAAACATGTATCAAAATTACATCAATCGGGTATCTAATAGACTCTGATGTTTTCTCCTTTATCTCAAGAACCATATGCAACAAACGACACTGAAAAATATGGAGTAGATCTCCTAGAAATGGCCTCCAAAGCTCACTTCCTCAATGGCTTCCCTCCATTAAAATGGCTTGAACTACACAAATTCTTCATCATTCTGATTTTATGCACCCCTAAAAAACTCAAACATGCTTTGTTCATATAGAATTTGAGTTGGGGGTCGAAATCCCAACTTCCCCCCTCTTTATGGGTTCTTTTTGGACTCAGATCCCATTTTCTAGGCAAACATCCACTAAAATTAGGCCCAGATTTGGTAAAATCCTCCTAATTTGGCCAAATCTGCCAGATTTGGCACAACTAGTGCCCAGCCCCCAAATCCTGGGCTCCTAATCATATGGCGCCCCATGTGGCTAGGTATTGTGCCCAGCCCCTGAACTTTGGGCCCCAAGTCATATGGACCCCATGTGACCAAGCCCTTAAAATTTGACCTAGCCCACATTGGGAAAATTCGGGCTACCACGTAGTGCCCTCTAGTTGGGCCACGTGTCACCTCTTGATTGGCCTGAGCCAAGTTATCTTGCACAATCATTCACCACTTTAGAGTCTATACTGCCACATCATCCTACCCAGTCAGTTGCCACGTCAACGTTCATACTACCACGTCAGCCAACCAAAACCTGCCACGTATCAGTCTGTACAATCTAGGTCATCACCACATCAACACCCAAAAATGACAAATCCATTTTAGACGTGTAATTCTCATAGGTTTCCATGTGTCATGTTGACGTCAACATGACTTCATGCAGACGTCGACAGTTGACTTTGATCGGTTGACTTTGACTTTTTGCCTATTTTGGAAAAACTTTAGAACGTGATATCTTGGCCATACGAACTCCATTTTATAAAAATTATATACTTCCCGAATGGGCATGATGAGAACTATGCGATGGAGAGGGTTTCATCTGAATCTGAGAACTTTGAATTTTAAGCCATTATGGATCCATTTTGGATCATTCCTCCCCACTGAGACCTTTTGGTCCTCCAAAATGATATTAATCAAACATCAAGTGCGGTGTTAGCACATAAAGTTGTCATAGGTCACATGTAGTTTTTTTTAAGACCTAGGTCCACACCTCTATCGAGTCTCTCTCTTTTTTGCATGCTTTCCTATAAGTTTTTCCTCTTCTGGTTGATAAAGTCAGGTCGATCAAGCCCTTTGTATGCACAGGAAAAAACTATGAGAAAAATGCAGAGTTTAGAGAAGTCCATTTCAGGCTTGAAATACAAGCAAGCAGGCAGGTTCAATTTTCAACGGCGGAGATCCCATGTGCAGTTCAGATTAACGGCTCTTGTTTATTCGAGGTTTCAAAGGTGCACAAGGATTAACAATCAGAAAAAATATATGAAGTCCTGAAGTAATGAGAGGCTGCCATGTCAACCGGGAGAAATTCACTTCGGGAGATATTCATGGCCGCATTCAAAAGATCTCGAAGCTCGAAGTGTCGAAGTAACAAGAGGCTGCCACGTCAACTGGGAGAAAGCTACTTAAGGAGATTTCCATCCGAGCATCCTGAAGTCCCGAAGTCACATCAGGATGCCACATCGTTGTGGGCCCTACCATTCCATGGGTGTTTTTCAACTCATCACATGGCACTTATCTGCCAAGGATGCATAACATTCATTTCAGGCTACCACGTCACTCCGTACCCATACCACTCCAGGATTTTTTCATGCTTCACAATCCAAAACCCTCGAAGCCCAAAGTGTCAAAGTATCGAAGACACATGGAAATCATCCATCAGTAGTTGTGACAACAAAATGGCATTGGGCCATCACGTGAGATTTGGGAGATCGACCCCCAAGTGATATTCTTGCTCGACCATCAGAGCTCCTAAGCGCCAAAATTGGCTCCATCTCTAAACACGGTTAAAAGGATTCTGGACTTGGCAAACGAATAAATTTTAGCGGGCGTGCTACAAAGAAGGGCATTCCCAGATCGTGAATTTCAGCATATCGACAACCACACTTCATTGCGGGGATGAAACATGCTTGAACGTTAAAATTCTAGAGTGGTCCCGCAATCAAAACCATGGTATAGTGGAAGAGGTACG
The DNA here is from genome assembly GCA_010110895.2 of Picea sitchensis. Taxonomy (NCBI): domain Eukaryota; kingdom Viridiplantae; phylum Streptophyta; class Pinopsida; order Pinales; family Pinaceae; genus Picea; species Picea sitchensis. The sequence continues at coordinate 165,008 of SNQJ01S0023830.1, read as the reverse complement.
TGGAAGTTGGTGGTGAATTATGGGGGTCGAAGCAGTGTGGACCCAAACCTCCCTTGGAAACTTCCACAATCATGTGATGATGTAGGGCCTATCTGAGAGCAACACGCAGCAGCAAAAGTGGGGTGTTCCCAGATCGCAGGTTGCGACAAGATCGACAACCACACTTCATTGCAGGGACAGAAAGTGCTTGAACGCTAAAATATTGGAGTGGTCCCGTAATTGAAACCATTATATAGCTAAAGGGGTACTTGATAGTTGGTGGTGGATTGCAGGGGTCAAAGTGGTGTGAATCCAAACCTCCCTTGGCAACTTCCGCAATCACGTGCTTATATAGGGCCCAATCCAAGAATAGCGTGTGGAAACAAACTAGGTGTTAAGCCTCATCTTGATCCCAAGGATAAATCAATTAATGAAAGAAGGATTGGTGGTTGAACAATCGAATTCCCCCTTAAATGGAAGCATGGGGGGTCTAGCCGAAGAGACAGAAGATTGTCATCCCAAAGTACCACAGAGGGCAATTTCTCTTGCAAGCCCATACCGACCAAAGTTTCCTTCTGAGAGAAGGAATAGGACATACAAGAGAAGACGAGGGCCAGCTCGCAATCATGGATTGTTTTGATTATAAATACATCTGATGAATGACATAATAAAGGATGGGGGTTCAGCCCAAGACAGGAGGAGGTTTTGAGAAATGTTTATGATTGTATTTTTTAGTTTGTAATTCGAAGGGACATGTGGTTGTAAATTGTATGTTATTGAAGATTCATATGAGTTGTTTCATCAGATTTGTCTTATGTGTTCTTTTTTCTATTCTTCATCTTGTTTGAACATATTGTTGATTTTAAGGATTAAAATTTTCCTTTGATCGATATATTCTCGATGCGGTAGAGGATCTATTGTAATCTTGCCTATTTATCATTGTTTATTGTTCAGAGACATCTAAATTCTATGTACTATGTTCTATTCTTCTTCTTGCTTGAATGTATTGTAGATTTTAAGAATTAAAATTTTCCTTTTATTGATAGATTCCTGATGCAGTAGAGGATCTGTTGTAAGATTTCATATTTATCAATGTTTATTATTCAGACACATCTAAAATCTTTGTGTAGAGAGGATCTCTTCTTAGCGAATATTCATCTTTATGTTATTCTCTTATTCTTCTCTTCATCATTATACAAATATTTTTTCTGATATGGATCTTAAATGCCTTCAATGAGAAGACTCTTTATGACTCCATAGCCCAATGGTCCATCACTGATCTGCAGTGATATATGTTGTATTTTCCTTTCTTTAAAGTCTCTCTGATCCACCCACTCAAACCATTTTAATACGTTTACATTTAATGGGTACTGGGATTATCCTCTAGCAGTCCGAGGGTGACTCTCAGTGCTAACATGCTGGATAGGCCTCCCCACTTGTCCTTTGTCTATCAAATCTAACTTGTGCACCTGTCGCATCATAATCAATTGAAAAACAACCATGATAATTGAACACATATTGTTAGCCATTTGTGTTTGATCACATCTTTCTGAACCCACTACCATCCATGTAGAAAACATTAGCAGTGATAACCATATTAGAAAGATGACTGAAAATGAACCAACATGTCTATTCTCCTTTACAAGCTTTCACGACAAAAAACTCATCTTAAAGCAAAGTATGGCTAGATCTACATGCTACAACCATTTTACTTTCGTGCTTAAGATCAACTATTTCATTTGGTACAATTATAGGTGTATTTCTTGCATAAGCTTCCTTCTTTAATTGTTCCATTGTGACAAGAGACTTATTCCCTTTGATATGATGAGCATGCACAACATATTTTGTCTTAGTTAAGTGATATTGATTATTTTCCCTGAAGAAGATTGCTTTGCAATCATATAAATAAGGGCTACCCAAGACCATTCCACATGCCTCCAGCGGTACCACATCACATATTACCTCATCCACAAACTTAGATGTAATTGCAAACTTTATGATACATTCCTTTGTTATGGGAAATTTGTGATTTTTGCTTATCCAATTTAGTCAGCAGGGTTTGCAATGTCACTTAGTTTTTAATCCCAAGTGCATAACCACTTCTTCCGAAATTAAGTTAGCTTGAGATCAGCTATCAAACAAAGTGTTGATCTTGGTATGTTTCATAATGACCCTTATATGAAATAATTTACTTCAAGAATCATAACCATCACCAATTTTACCTGACAAACCAACTGTTGTGATTTTAGTCTCATCACCTAGATCTGACCCCAAGTCTATTGGTTGTGCTATTGTTGCAAATTTTTTCCTCCCTTACCTCTCTTTGAACCACTTCGATTTCTTCTCTAAGTGCAATCGCGAGCAATGTTCATCATCGTATGTTTCTAGCATTCATTGTAATATGAAGAGTATAAGTTGTGAAAATATGTTGTTTAAACGTTCTACGTTTTGGCCCTTTTCCGAGAATATGTTTATGGGGATATTTGCATGAAATACGACCATAAATTGTTGTATTTTCATATTTGAGTGCTTAATATTGTGTAGTATGAGTTCCCAGACATTTTTTCAACATGTTCAATCCATTTTTGCATTCAGAAATGCAATTTAAAGAAAATAAAATTATGATTTCATGCAAATTTATGTCATCGAATTCCAATGAAAAGGGGAAAAACGTAGAATAGTTGGACAACGTTGTTGTGAAAATTCCACTATGGTGCTCAATGCATTCCATATTTTTCTTCATCAATCAATCCAAAGAAGGAATTTTTAACTATAGCAATTCACTTCTCTAGCATCATCTTTAACGATGCGCACTATATTTTTTAGGAAAATGATTTAAGTCTTCATGACACTAAAACTGGCATAGTGGGAGATGGCATGATTTGTGTCGACTTTACATCAATACATCACTTTATAAAGTCATATTTTATTCATGTTAGTGTCATGATTGCATCGTATTCAATCAAATTGTGTCATATTAACGTCAAAACTGCGTCATTTTCACATCGAAATTGTGAGGTAAACATTAATCATTATTGTTTAATTATTTTTTTATTTTATTGTTAAATTGTTTATCTATCCATCGATTTTTTATTATTAATTTAAATATTATCATAATTATAGTCAAATACCACTAGGGAGATTAGTTTTGATGGGCCTGGTTATGTAAGGTGACCAAGGTTCAAAACTCAGCTAATCGGGAGGAAACACCTACAATTCATTCATGTTGAGAGTTGGTTTTGTCCAGGCCCGGTGCGACCCCTAGGTGATTTTGAAATCCTAGAGACCCTCGGGTCATAGTTTATTAGAACACATGCTAGTCACGCAAGTCTTGGACAAACTAGAAAACAAAAAACAAGTATTATCATAATCACAATCATGTATTAATTGTATACATCCATTTTACAAAATAATTATCATGAAAACAAAAATCATGTATATATAATAAAAATTAAAAAAAATAATAATAATTGCACTCACATTCATTCGATTTCACATCATGAAAGAAAAACGCTATGTGTGTGTGTGTGTGTGTGTGATTACAATGATCAAATTTAACTTAAGTTGTAAAATAATAATATAATTTTTTCTACCAGTAAATAAGTGGTACAACGCCACCCCTAAAGAAATGTCAACTTTTTATACAACATAGCATAAAAAATATATCTACACATAGCAAGAAATGTAATGAATTAGGCACCATAATTTGATTGAACGAAATTTATTAAATTGTTGTCATTTCCCTCTTCATATTCTAACAATCATTTTTCTTGCTCTCTAGACACATAATAAAATATCACGAGTTAAGTATAACAACAAATTGTTGACATTTAAAGATGTAATAAGAATAATAAAGGTCAAGAAGTTATGGATACCCTTTGATTGCTCCAAATCTTTCTCTTCGTCATCAGTTTGTAAGAATATAATATATTCAAATTAATCAATCAAATATAAAAGGTAGAGGATTCAAAACATGAATAGCTAAAAAGTAGAATAATTTGATTTTTTTCCCAATATGGTGATGTATTATTTATTATAATTCCCTTTTCACAGTGTCAAGTAATTTTTGAATATGGATAATTTTCCACTTAAAATTTTAAAAACATCTCTTTCCTCCATCAAATTGTACATTGTCATAATCAAAAGCCTCTTCTTTGTCTTCTCTCTAGAAATATCTTTGTTTTGATTCTTCAACATGTTTACGCTTTGTGTTAAAAGATTAATATGCATGTCAAATAATAATTAAAACTACCATTAAAAATGTACCATATTTGATTCATTTACAATCTAAATTTCATTGAAAAATGTTGGATAAATCATATCGTGCTTGACATGCTCAGAGTAACCGCTTTTGAGACTAGACATATAACTCGATTTGAGGCTCTCTTTTTTGTTACATGATTTAGAAATGGTTCACTTTTTTTATCAGGCCTTTTTGTAACATAAAACAGATTAAGTAACCTTTAAAGTGATAAATGCAACTCTTCATAAAATAAAGGCATATTTTTCAATATTATATAAATAATCACAAAGTATGTAATTACAACTCACTTAAGTCTTTTTGTTGCTGCTATGATCAATTATAATATCCTTACCTTTTCCACTATCATCTTCTTCCTATATTTCCATGTGTCTATTGAAATCATGTGATCCACCTTGACCTGAAGTCACACAATAATATGTAATTATTACAAAAATATACTCTTGAGGCAAGTACATAAAATCCATAGAATAAATTATATGCATAATTTGATATGAAAGTTGAAAACATGCATGGATAACTTCAATATATTCAAACACACTTTATTCACCAAAAGGTAACAAAAGCCAACAAATTCAATCAAAATAAACAAGGATTCTGTGCAAAGATCTAAGTTGATGTGATCACATCCTCCTTCGATATGCTACTAACATAGTTTTTTTTTTGTGTATGATTTCTTGTCACCCCTCTCCTACCTATAGTTTTTACCCATGTAGGTTATTACACGATATTATTATATTCGCATGTCCCTAGATGTAAATTCATTGCACATTAATATTATTCAAGATGACTATTACTATTGTTGGATTCATATTCGTGATATTATATTGACATATAAATGTGCAACAATACAACACATTTGATTCCACCTTTTCTTATACTCCCATTACCTATACATATTTTGAAATATTAGAGAAAAAGATGCACATAATTTAAATAGCATTAAAAAAATCTTAAGCAATTTTTCTTTCAAAATACTACATTTATACCAAATCACAATCTAATGGTTGTTAAAACTACAACTCTCATTAAAAAAAAATGATAACACCATGATAATTGATAAAAACGACAACAAATTACTCTAGATTCCATTTATTTTTAGGTTCTCATTACCTATACATATTTTGAAATAACAATTGAAAAAATTGTACACAATTTGAAATATAAAAATAAAAAAAAATTGTGGTTTTTTTTTTTAGCAATACAACATTTATGCCAAATCACATTCTAACAATGGTGAAAAATACAATCATATTTAAGAAATAGATAAATTCAAAATATTTTCTACATTATGAACATAAAAATAATGAACAAATATTTATAATAGTCCATATCATTGTGTACATGAAAAGTTCCAATTGACACACAACTAAAACATAATAACTTGGAAAACACAATTTAAAAGTGAAATTACCATGATTTCAAATATATAACATGATAATATTGAGAGCCAACTAAATCAAAATAATAAATGATATAAACAAAATATTTGAGTCCTTTTATATATATATAATGAAAAGATTCAAACTCTATGTATCAAGAAAAAGCATTATGAATGATGTGAATAAAATGTTGGACTCCCTTTGAATATATATCCAAGGGTTATCTATGGAAAAAAACTGATTATTTTGAAAGGAAATAGAGTACTTTACAGTTTGCGTTCATCCATGGCATGACAAAGTAAAGTGGTATGGAGGCATGGCAAATTTTATACACGATATTGTACAAACTCGATGTCCCTAGTTGTTAGAGATAAAAAAAAATGAAAAGTTCATTGATTTTGTGGTTGAATTGGAGGAGAGGGATTTCCAGGGCTTTTCACTTTTGGGTTGACATCATTTCGGTGGGGATGGAAACCTTGAGTTCATATTGAAGCTTCTTGTTGCACGATGGATTGGACGTGTTTAATAGATTATAGACTTTTCCAAGAGTGATATCACTGTGTAATTAGATTAATTATTAAACAATGGATGTGTTCAGAAAAAATAAAAAAAGGTCAGATGAATGAGAGTATAAATAAAATATGCAATGGAAGTGTTAAAAAAAATATAGGATGGGAGTATAAATAAAATATGCACCCTTCGTTTGGGGATCCATGTTACCAAAGGAAATATATGAAGTAACGTTAAAAAGTTAGAATTGGCTTTATTTTCCATTCGATTTCATCATGTATGTTTAGTATATTGTATACAAATCTTACAGTATGTATAGAGACCAAAAGGGTCAAAGGGATAAGTGGATCCTGAAATGGAGAGGAGGTGTAAATTTCATCTGCCAAATTGTAAAAAAGGCCAACTTAGTAGGGAAATGGGGCGCCTGGTGGTTTGTGTGTAGTCAAGGCATGGTAGAGAAAACGGGGGAGGTATGCAAGCATGACATACATCATACATTATTGGATCCCCTCTTTTCATGAATGGGAGAGAGTGTTCAAGTGTGCGACTCTGCTTGAGATGAGAAATTTGAAGAGTTCACTGATTTTATGTTCGATACAGGTGGAAGTGATTTCCAACTCTATGATGGATGTGATGAGGGCCTCTATGGAGGCCTTCAGTTGATATTGCAGTTGCTTGTTGCATGAATATTTGGAAGTCTTGGTCATGAGGTAGTTTTCAAGTAGATTTCTGATGTTTTTGAGTGTTATATCCACCCTGGCCAACTCATGAAAGAGTAGACTGGATGATGATGACGATCTCTTTCTCTTTTGCATGTCGACTAATTCCTTTATCTTGTGTTGCATGGTGTTGATGACACAGGTGATGTTTATGAGAGGATCAGTCATATGAGGAAGATGTCTAATCTTATTCTTATTCGACTTGTCATTAAAATATGCAGCAGTTGGGATAGACAAACGACGTGGTGTGTTGAAGGAAAGAGAAGCCACAAGTGTTGTGCAGGAAAATATGGTGATTCCCATGGAATTGTTGATGGGGATATGGAAAATATGGTGATTCCCAATTCCTGCTTCCATTGATCTGGCCAGGTGTTGTGCAAAGCCCTTGAAATCCAGGCCCCGGGTCATATTCCCCCATGTGACAAGGCCCTTAAAATTTGACCTAGCCCACATTGGGAAAATTCAGGCTACCACGTGGTGCCCTCTAATTGGGCCACATGTCATCGCCTGATTGGCCTGAGCCATGTTAGCCTACCATGTCAGCATCTGTACTACCACATCATCCTTCCCAGTCAGTTTCCATGTCAGCGTCCATTCTACCACGTCAACGAACCAAAAATTGCCACGTTTCATCCATACGAACTGCCACATCATCGTATGGACTACCACGTGTCAGTCCGTATAGTCTAGGTCATTGCCACATCAGCACCCCAAAATGTTGAATCCATATGGCATGTGTAATTCTCATAGGATGCCACATGTCATGTTGACGTCACCTTGACGTCATCAGTTGACTTTGAATTTTTTCCTATTTTAGCAAAACTTCAGAATGTGATATCTTTGCCATATGAACTCCATTTTCGAAAAAGAATATATTGTCGAAATCAGCACGATGAGAACTATGTGATGACGCAGGTTTCGTCAGAATCCGAGAACTTTGAATTTTAATCAATTATGGATCCATTTTGGATCATCCCCACTAAAGACCTTTTGGTCCAACAAAAGGATATTAACCAGAAATCAAGTGTAGGATAGGCCTCCCCACTTGCAAAAGGATATTAACCAGAAATCAAGTGTAGGATAGGCCTCCCCACTTGTCCTTTGTTTATCAAATCTGACCTATGCACCTGTCCCATCATAATCAATTGAAAAACAACCATCATAATTGAACACATGTTGTTAGCCATTTGCATTTGTTCACATCTTTCTAAACCCACTACCATCCATGTAGAAAACATTAGCAGCGATAGCCATATTAGAAAGAAGATTGAAAATGAACCAACATGTTTGTTCTCCTCTACAAGCTTGCATGACAAAAACTCATCTTGAAGAAAAGTATGGCTAGATCTACATGCTAAAACCATTTTATCTTCGTGCTTAAGATCAATTGTTTCATTTGGTACAATTATAGGTGTATTGATTGCATAAGCTTCCTTCTTTAATTGTTCCATTGTGATAAGAGATTGATTCCCTTTGATATAATGAACATGCACAACATATTTTGTCCTTTCTTTAGTTAAGTGATATTGATTATATTCCCTGAAGAAGATTGCTTTGTGATCATATAAATAAGGGCTACCCAAGACCACTCCACATGCCTCTAGCAGTACCACATCACATATTACCTCATCCACAAACTTAGATATAATTGCAAACTTTATGATACATTGCTTTGTTATGGGAAATTTGTGATTTTTTCTTATCCAATTTAGTGAGTAGGGTTTGCGATGTGACTTAGTTTTTAATCCCAATTTCTTAACCACTTCTTATGGAATTAATTTATCTTGAGATACACTATCTAACAAAGTGTCGATCTTTGTATGTTTCATAATGACCCTTATATGAAACAATTTACTTCTAGAATCATAACCATCACCAATTTTACATGGCAAACCAACTGTTGTGATTTTAGTCTCTTCACTTGAATCTGACCCAAATTATGTTGGTTATGTTGTTGTTGCAACCTTTTGCCTCCCTTTCCTCTCTTTGAACCACTTTGGTTTCTTCTCTAGGTGCAATTTCTGGCAATGTTCATCAGCATTCCCTTCTTTCTTGCAATGCTTGCAAGAGAGCTTCTCTTCCTTCATTGTCGTTGAGTTTTATTTCTTCACATTCCCTTTTCCTTTGCCTTATTTCTTTGAAGATGATTCCCCTGATACACCAACTCTAGTATTCCCTTCTTCAATATATGTCACTTGAACAAAAACCTTATCATGGTTAGTAGGTCCAAACATAAACACAATATTACAAATATGTGTAGGAAAACCTCATATATACTTCATGAGAGTTTCTTGTGTCTATAATGGAATATTTAACATCAAATCTATCTTACGAAATTCATATGTTTATTTTTGCATTGATTTTTATTTTCTTAATTTAAGACTTTTCCATTAAACTAAAGCCTTCTCCTTATACCCCAAAGGATGGAATTGTTTTCAAAGACCAAAAATAAAATATTTGCATGATGGAAATACATTACCAATTTGTTGAGTACCATGTTGCAAATTACTCTACCACCAGATGAGTGTTGTGCTTGCAAGAAGAAGCGATGCCAATTTGATCTTGGTTGCCTCATCATTGATTTGTTGCACACTGCAATCTACCTCCATCTCTCTGACCCAGTTATCAAACTTCACATCATTGACTTCTTTTTTATACATGGACAACTCAAATTTCACATCAATTTTAAGTAATGGCATGTTAGGATTATGTTTATGAGAATGTTTTCTTGGAGAAGTAAGATTTGAACTTGTACTTGAAGAAGAAGAAGATGGAGATGGAGGAGGAGGTTTTGGAGGGTCCTCTCCTTCTTCACTTTTGTATTGATTTGAATATTCCCCTTGAATAGGTTTCTTCCATTCCAAGTAATCATCATATAATACTTTTACCATCTCCGACATGGAAAATAATTTTTTTTGAAACTCTCTTTCATTTTGAGAAAGTCCTTCTTCTGATGCCATCTTCTCACTTTGAGATGTCCTCCTTCTTGATCCAATATCAAGATATCCTTTTATAAGATCTCCTTCACCACAACTTATCTTTTCCTTGATAATCATGCATACTCAAAAACAAACAATTTTCATCCTGCTCTGATACCACTTGATCCGAAATGATCTTTTAAAGACTTTGGTTAAGTATTTTGCATGAGTTGTTTTAGCATTTAGAAATTAAAGAGAAGAAGAAGCTTCTTAACGGAAGAATTATGCATCCATTATAAAGAAACAAAAATATAAAATAGACTATAAGAACAACAAACCATAACACCAAATATTGATAACAGAGTTCGACACAATTTTTTCTACGTCTTCGGGCATTTGTCTTTAGTGGGAGGCTTCTTATTAATATTAAATGCTTAAAACATGTATCAAAATTACATAAATTTTGTCTTTGATAGACATTGTTGTGTTCTTATCTATCTCAGGAACCTGGTACAACAAACGGTATTGAAAAATATGGAGTAGAACTCCCGGAAATGGCCTCCAAATCTCTCTTCCTCAATGGCTTCCCTACATAAAAATGGCTTGAACTTCACAAATTCTTCATCATTCTTCTCTTATTCACCCCCAAAACACTCAAACATGATTTGTTTATATATAATTTGATTTCAAGGATGAAATCCCAAATTCGCCCCTCTTTGTGGGCTCTTTTTGGGCTTAGATCCCATTTTCTAGGCAAAAATCCACTAAAATCAGGCCCAAATTTGGTAAAATCCTCCAAAATTGGCCAAATCTGCCAGTTTTGGCACAACTGGCGTGCAGCCCCAAATTCTTGTGCTCTTAGTCATATGGCGCCCCATGTGGCCAGGTGTTGCGCCCAACCCGTGAACTCCGAGCGCTAGGTCATATGACCCACATGTGACCAAGCCCTTAAAATTCGACCTAGCCCACATTGGGAAAATTTGGTATGCCATGTGGTACCCTATGACTGGGCTATGTGTCACCCCCTGATTAACCTGAGACACGTTAGCCTGCCATGTCATCCTGCCTAATCAATCGCTACGTCAGCATCCATACTACCACATCATCCTACCCAATCAGTTGCCACGTCAACGACCATACTACCATGTTAGCCAACCAAAACCTGCCATGTGCCATCCATTTGGACTGCCACGTCTCAGTTTGTACAGTCTAGGTCATCAACACCCAAAAATGTTGAATCCATTTGCCACATGTAATTCTTAGAGGTTGCCACGTGTCATGTTGACATCATCATGACGTCATCAGCTGTACTGGTGCGCCATCAGTTGACTCTCACCTGATGACTTTGAATTTTTGCCTATTTTGGAAAAACTTCATAACATTATATCTTGGCCATACAAACTCCATTTTCAAAAAACAATATACTGTTGGAATTGGAACAACGAGAACTATGCGTTGGCATGAGTTTTATCTGAATTAGAGAAATTTCAATTTTAATCCATTATGGATCATTCCTCCCCACTGAGACCTTTGGTCCTCCAAAAGGATATTAAACAGACATCAAGTGTGGGATAGGCCTCCCCACTTGTCCTTTATCTATCAAATCTGACCTATGCACCTGTCACATCGTAATCAATTGCAAAACAACCATGATAATTGAACACATATTGTTAGCCATTTGCAATTGTTCACATATTTATGAACCCAATACCATCCATGTAGAAAACATTAGCAGTGATAACCATGTCATAAAGATGACTGAAAATGAACCAACATGTTTGTTCTCCTCTACAAGCTTGCATGACAAAAACTCATCTTGAAGAAAAGTATGGATAGATCTACATGCTACAACCATTTTACTTTCATGCTTAAGATCAAGTGTTTCATTTGGTACAATTATAGGTGTATTTCTTGCATAATCTTCCTTCTTTAATTGTTCCATTGTGACAAGATATTGATTCCCTTTGATATGATGAGTATGCACAACATATTTTGTTGTTTCTTTAGTTAAGTGATATTGATTTTGTTCCCTGAAGAAGACTACTTTGCGATCATATAAATAAGGGATACCCAAGACCATTCCACATGCCTCTAATGGTACCACATCACATATTACCTCATCCACAAACTTAGATGTAATTGCAAACTTTATGATACATTGCTTTGTTATGGGAAATTTGTGATTTTTTCTTATCCAATTTAGTGAGTGGGGTTTGCGATGTAACTTAGTTTTTAATACCAATTTCTTAACCACTTCTTCTGAAATTAAGTTAGCTTGAGATCCGCTATCTAAAAAATTGTCAATCTTGGTATGTTTCATAATGACCCTTATACGAAACAATTTACTTCTAGAATCATAACCATCAACAATATTACATGATAAACCAATTGTTGTGATTTTAGTCTCATCACATGAATCTCACCCCACGTCTATTGGTTGTGTTGTTGTTGCAACTTTTTTCCTCCCTTTCCTCTCCTTGAATCACTTCGGTTTCTTCTCTGGGTGCATTTTCCAGCAATGTTCATCATCATGCACTTCTTTCTTGGAATGATTGCAAGAGATATTCTCTTCCTTCATTGTCATTGAGTTTGCTTTCTTCACATTCCATTTTCCTTTTCCTTATTTATTTGAAGAGGATTCCTCTGATACACCAACTTGTTGGCAGCCAATCCACATTTTTCTATTGTCTTATAAGCTGCCTACACCAATGTTTTGCAAACATCAATTTTTCGTCGCAATTTTCAAATAAACGACACTTTTATTTTTGCGACATTTGCACATTTACCTTCGTTTTTGTTTTCACGACTATAAGCGTGAAAACTTAGTCTTTCAAAGTCGCATTGAAATCATTATTTGAACTGTCGTTCTCCTTCTTGTCAATATGTCAATTGCGCTTACATTTCACTTATCATTATGAAGCTGGAAAAACTTTCAAACTATACTCATTGGACATTCTTGGATTGATCGTGTGACTTGGTTTCATTGAGTTTGTAATGCATTGGCATTTGGATTTGCATGTTATTTGACCTACTTGACCATTGGTTTCATGCAAATACATAGGTGTTATGGTTAAATCTTTCATATATATCTTTTTTCGTATTTTCATAACTATTGGCATGTTGATTATATGAAGACCCATTGGCACATTGGTTAAACTCTTGATATGAGTTGTTACAATACATTGGCGCATGGTTAAACATTTGGTATTGTTTGAAAATTGTATGTTGATGGTTTATAACTATGGCATAACGTTCCATTGCGCACGTTGTTTTATGTACTTACCATTTCATTGGTCGGCCAAGTGATATGATGGTTGAACTATACTATAATGGGATGAACAGCTATGAAATCCGGCGGTTGTACCTTGGCAATAACTATTATGCATGGCAGAGATAAGATCCACCACCTTCGCACGATGACATTAATGTCTATCCCTTATCCCTGTTTCACCTCTGTTATCTCGGGTAACCCTTCGTGCACTCTGCTCCTGCGTATGCTATGACCCAAACCCTGGCTCTTTCACCGTGTGCTCGGCTCCATGGCACTGGTGGTGCGAATCGAGCCGAACGGTAGCCAAGCCTTACTTCTGTTCAACAATGCCCGAAAAGACTTGGAGGATAACGGTTGGCTCTCCTTTATACAACGATTTGAGGGTTTTAATCTATTTGTTGCACAATAGTTCGCTCTGACTTTTGATGGTTGTAGAGCCAAGGTGGGCGATATACAACTGGAAATCAATGAGGAATTTATCAGTTCTGCTACAGGGTTACCATCCTCGGGCTAACGTTGGTTTAAAAGTTCTAAGGTCGAGGAGGTACCATGGCCGCTATTGTTTGTATCGCGAAAGTTCACATACTGTGACAAAGGTATGCCCAGCTCTGTGCTTAAACCATGATGGCATGATATTTTGATGGTGGTCAAACAATTCCTGACCTGTGAGGGTTGATATGCACTCGTTTTTCTCTACCACTTGCGTTTGTTAATGAATTTCATAGGATACCCGTTGAATATGCCTTTCTATTTCCAGCGTAGCCTGTACAAAATGTCAAAAAGGTTTAAAAGGGAGAAGGTCGATAGTAGCCTATACCACCATGGACTAATCAGACTTATCATTGTTCATCACTTGAATTGCCACAGTGATAGCTGGCAAGATTTTATCGCTCGAAATGGTTTTTGTGATACAGACCCTATCCAGGTTGACAAGCATGTGGTTATGGAAGCCAAGGTCGAGCCACCCATGCCCTTCCATGTACTACTTCCCTCTCCTAAACCCTCGGTCGACCCTAATGTTGACTTACCATATGCTATAACTGACAAGGCTGAGGCTATTAAAAATCCTGCAAGCAAAAAGGCCAAGGAAAACCCTACTGTTGATGCCAAGGGTAAAAAGAACGCTCGGCTTATTTCGAGAATGGCTAGGAATAAACCTAAACCCTCTGCTGATTCAAAGCCCATAGTCCTTAGTGAGGATTCAGACTCTGACATAGAACGTTTTCTAGCCAGTGAGTACCCTTACTCACAGGGTCTGTGCCCCGAGCCACCTTATGATTTCGTTTCTAACCTGCCCCCTTACTTAAAAAATAATCCTGGCTACCCTGGGATCAAACTACCCAATGAAACCCTCGGTAATGTAACCAAACCCTCACCTGCACTTTCGAAGCCAACACACTCGTCCTGTGACCAATGCAATTTATGGTTGGAATGATACTACATCGACATTCCACTACTCCAATCGAAAATCAAATCGCTGGAAAGTCAAGTTGCAGTATTGACCAGCCAAAGAGACAAACTCCAAGCAACTGATAGGAAGCAGAGGACTACTGGTTCCATCGTTTTTAAGAATGTTGAATCGGCCACAGCCGTAGTCAACTCCAAAATGTCATGACCAAGTCGTATGCTCGTCCTACAGGTATGAATTTTGTATCAATTGCGTTTTGTGAATTCCTAGGATTAATATAATTATTTGAATTTGGTTTTGAATAGCTCTGTTTATCCTTTGAAATGGCTCTGTCACAATGTGTTCATCCTGTACATTGTTTTCGCTTTGCTAAAAATAAATGAAGCTTCGATTTGGATGCACGATTCGCTCATGCCCAGTTTAGTCACTGATAGATTTTTATCGGATTTGATTGGTTTTCGATTGGTTTTGATTTGATCGTTTGTCTGATTGAGTTTATGAGATTGATGGTTTGCTTTAGATTGGATTTGTTTGTATCCAATTTGAACAGGAAGTTTTTCATGATAAATTTAGAATGCGATCATGTTTTGATTTGATTTCGTTATGGATAGTTTGTATGCTGTGATTGTCGAACGATTTCATGAGTTTGGTTGTTATGATCTTTTGATATGCTGTGTCATATAATGTTCTAAATCGGGAATACAGTTCTGATTTGGAAAGAATGACTCTGTTTTTATGAAAACAATGCTCCCATTTAAGCCTGTGCAAATGATTTTCACGCCCGAATCATGGAACGGTTTTGATCCACGATGACTATGTTATAAAACCCAGTTGTTCGATTCGCTTGATTGGATTGATGTGTATCTTCGGTTAGTTCGATCATTTTCATGAGTTGGATTCGTATCATAAATATTGCTCTGTTTGATTTTAAATTAGCAAAACGAATTGGTCGACATATGTTACCTCTATCAAATCCGGTCATAATTCATTTGAAAGGAATGATTTCGATCAAGCTCAATTGATTTTGTTTGCCCCAAATAGCAATAACAAACGATTGAACTAATCCTACAGATCCTGCTACCAATTGAGTGATCCTATTACGATTTCGTTTGTGGTAAGTTACGCACCAATTTTGGTTTAATTTGCTCATAGCATGAATCGTTGTTATGTCAATACAGTTATAACGATTTGGAAGTGATCTTGTTTGGATTCGATCGTATCTCATGTTGATGAGGCATCATGACCATTGCTTTAAATTTGTCTTAATCGATTTCAAATTGATATGAAACGATTTTATAATTGTTTGATTATGATTATGTTCGCCCGACTTTGTGATAACAAACGAAACAGAATGCACCTATCTCTGTAGTCATTCGATTGATCTTGGTCTTGTTTGAGTTCAAAATGGTATAACAATTTCAATTTGAATGACTCATTTTCAAATGGCTATTGGATGAAAATTGAATTTAATTCTTTGTATGATTTTAATTGATTTCAATGTTGATTATGTGTCTTATTTAGACCAGCTACAAAATCGCAAGATTCTGTAGCCAGTCTATAGATTTAGATTTTTACTATTTTCTTTAAAAAAATGTCATCCTAACTGGTTTATTTTTTACCCTTTTTAGGTACATCCGAATTGCATTGGACATACTGAACAGTTTAGGATATGTTTTGTGATTTAGTTTTGTTTTAGGTTCCTAGTTTAGTTAAACTTGGCATATCTTCCCAGATTTTATGTAAATAGTTTGATAACTTCTACAGGGATGTTTTACCCTATAGAAGGTCTTTAAATACTTATTATTTTTCATAATAAGGCATCCTCACTTGTGGGAGAACCAGGCTATGGATTTTTAATACAAACTGAGACAGAAGTTGATGTTCTACTACAACTTTCGCTTTCATAATATCAATCTTTTGTTTCAAGTTTATGCATGTCATTTGTAATTGATTATAGACTACTTTAGCGATCATAGTCTATTACATAATGATATGATTTAATTAATGTGATCCATGTCTGATTTCTTTCAATACTTAAAAAATACAGCAATTACTTTGTTCAGTTAATGAATGACAGATTTCTCTTCTTCATCAATTGAATTATTTTGTATAAGTCTTTGCATACAGGTTTATCTAACTGTGGAGATTTATAAATCATATGATTGTTGTGATTTTTATGTCTTGTTTGTCCTGTAATCATACTTGAAGAGCACTACAGCTATCGTTTACGAGAAGCTCTTGGATAATTCAGTGTGAGTTTCCTCCCTCCGATCAGCTGAGAAAATCATCATACACAGGACAAACCTGGAGCGTTTCTCCATGTCAGTTTGTTATTTATTTGTTTGTTGGTATAATATCAGTAGTTTAGTTAGATATATGTTAGTTAGATTTGTATTTAGAATTAGTATATTAGTTTTTTAGTTTAGTTAGTTTTTTGTTTTATTTCTGTTCATAAAATTATAAAATCAACAAAAAATATCTCTCTCTGTCTTAGGGCAGAATATTAATGAGTTTTTCAGGTTTTATTCAAATCTGTAAATTGTAGATATTGTACATTTTGTGAATAAGTTATATTTCTGTTAGTAGTTATATATTTAATTAGTTAGAGTTAGTATAGTATTAGATAGTAGATTGTATATAGATTAGTTAGTTTAGTTTATTAGTTTGTTTTATTCCTTTTTCGTTAGATTAGTTTAGTTTTAGTTAGTTTAGTTTGTTTTAATAGTTATTTTTAGTTAGTTTAGTTAGTTTAGAATAGTTTTCTTTTTGTTTTCTTAGGACCTTAGATCGGCTAACGGAGCCGCTAAACCCGTCAGGGTGGTTCATCCCAAACGGCTTGGGTTATTAGACAACATCGGACCAGTTCCACTCTTCCAGTTGACAGACGATCAATTTCGCCCGTCAACACAACTCTAGTCTTCCTTGCTTAAATATGTGTCTCTTGAACAAAAACCTCATCAAGATTAGTAGGTCCAAACATAAACACAATATTACGAATATGTGTAGGCAAACCCCCTATATACTTCATGAGAGTTTCTTGTGTATGTAATGGAATATTTAACATCAAATCCATCTTACGAAATTCATCTGTGTATTCTTTCACTGATTGTTCTTTTCTTAATTTAAGACTTTTCCATTCAATTAAAGCCTTCTCCTTATACTCCAAAGGACATAACTGTTTTCTAAGACCAAAAATAAAATATTTATGTGATGGAAATACATTACCAATTTGTTGAGTACGATGTTTCAACTTACTCTGCTACCAGATGAGTGTTGTGCTTGCAAGAAGAAGCGATGCCAATTTGATCTTGGTTGCCTCATCATTGATTTGTTGCAGACTGCAATTTACCTCCATTTGCTTGACCTAGTTATCAATATTCATAACATTGACTTCTTCGTTATACACAGGAAACTCAAATTTCACATCAAGTTTAAGTAATGGCATGTTAGGATTATGTTTATGAGAATGTTTTCTTGCAGAAGTAATATTTGAACTTGTAATTGAAGAAGAATAAGATGGAGATGAAGGAGATGAAGGAGATGAAGGAGAAGGTTTTGCAGGGTCCTCTCCTTCTTCACTTTTGTGTTTCTTTGAATATTCCCCTTGAACAAGTCTCTTATGTTTCGTGTAATCATCATACAAGACTTTTACCATCTCTGACATGGTAACGAAAGTTTTTTGAAAATATCTTTCGTTTTGAGAAAGTCCTTCTTCTGATGTCATCTTCTCACTTTGAGATGGCCTCTTTCTTGATCCAATCTCAATATATCCTTCTACAAGCTCTCCTTCACCATGACTTAGATTTTCCTTGGTAATCATGCATACTCAAAAACAACTAATTGTAAACCTGCTCTGATACCACTTTATCTGAAATGATCTTTTAAAGACTTTGGTTAAGTATTTTTCATGAGTTGATTTAGCATTCAAAAAGTAAAGAGAAGAAGAATATGCTTAATGGAATAATTATCCATCCATTATAAATAAATCAGAATAGAAAATAGACTATAATAATAAGAAACCACGATGCCAAAGATTGATAATGGAGTTCGACACAAATTGGCCTATGTCTCTGGGCCTTTGTCTTCCGTGGGAGGCTTCTTATCAATATTCAATGCTTCAAACATGTATCAAAACTACATCAATTTGATCTATGATATACTATGTTTTGTTCTTCTCTATCTTAGGAACCTGATGCAACAAATGACACTGAAAATGATGGTGTAGAACTCCCGGAAATGGCCTCCAAAGCTCGCTTCTGCAATGGCTTCCCTGCATAAAAATGTCTTGAACTTCAGAAATTCTTCATCATTCTACTCTTCTGCGCCCTCAAAAAACTCAAACATGTTTTTTATATATATAATTTGAGTTGGGGGATGAAATCCCAACTTCCCCCCTCTTTATGGGCTCTTTTTGGGTTCAAATCCAATTTTCTAGGCAAACATTCACTAAAATCAGGCCCAAAATTGGCCAAATCCCCCAGATTTAGCACAATTGGTGCACGACCCCCAAATTCTGGGCTCCTAGTCATATGGCACCCCATGTGGATAGGTGTTTCTCCCATCCCATAAACTCCAGGCCCTGAGTCATATGGGCCCCATGTGACCAAGCCCTTAAAATTCGACCTAGCCCACATTGGGAAAATTTGGGCTGCCACATGGCACCCTCTGATTGGGACACATGTCATCCCCTGATTGGCCCAATCCACCTCAACCCGCCACATCATCCTACTGAATCAGCCACCACGTCAGTGTCTGTACTGCCACGTCAATATCTGTACTACCACGTCAGCCAACCAAAACCTACCACATGTCATCCATACAGACTGCCACGTCATCGTATGGACTGCCATGTGTTAGTCTATACAGTCCACATCAACACCCAAAAATGTTTAATCCATATGACATGTGTCACTCTCAGAGTCTGCCATGTGTCATGTTGATGTCAGCATGATGTCATCGGTTGTACTACTAACATCATCAATTGACTTTGACCTATTGACTTTAACTTTTTGCATGTTTTGGAAAAAATTCATAACATGATATCTTCACCATACAAACTCCATTTTCGAAAAAGAATATACTGCCAGAATCAGCATGGCGAGCATTTCTTGATGGCGTTGGTTTCATCTAAATATGAGAACTTTGAATTTTAATCCATTTTGGATCATCATTGGTGCCAATCGAACTATATATGTATCTCTTGTGTTTCACATGTTTTAATTTATATGCCAGAATGACTAAGTGTTAAAGAATGTTACCAAATATCTAAGTATACTACTGCGTTTCATAGAGTAAGAATGTGACTCATTCATAACCTAGAATAGAGTATGGGTATGATTTAAGTGAAGAGGCATAGTCCGGGTGAAGTATCCTTTGTTGAGCTAGGATTCCAAGTGAGAATCGACACAGTGTCGCACATCCATGAGATGTCAAGGTTGGACTTGGAATGACTCTTGGGGGCGTGACAAGTATAACATTTACACAAACAAATATTGCACAAGGCTTCAAAATTATTAATTCTCATGTTCAAAATATGCGACATATCCATGATAAAAAAATAGAGAAAGAGGAATTGTGTTTGTAAGCAGATAAAGATATCATAAAGATTTGTTGAAGAAAATTTATATGGAAAATTGGAAAATTGTTGACTCTCAAATGGAAAAGGATGCAATTTTGAAAAATAACAAAGATCCATCTGAAGCCATGTATGATATATTATATTGTACTCTAATTTCAAGTCTTACGCATATCATGGTTTGCACAAGACATGAGATATTTTAATCTACAATTGAAGTCTAAGAAAATCTTACATGCATCCGGCTAATTCTAAGGAAGAAAACATTTCCTTGGTCCTTGTAGTTATGGGATTAAAATTGAGTCAAAAATAAGCAAACTGGGTAGAATCATTGTCAATGTCATTCCTTATAGTTTTTTTTTTTCTAGCGTTCACTGTAATATGAAGAGTATAAGTAGTGAAAATCCATTGTCTAAACGTTCTACATTTTGGCCCTTTTCCGAGAATATTTTTCTAGGGATATTTGCATGAAATACGACTAGAAATTGTTGTATCTGGAGATTTGAGGGGTTAATCTTTTGTAATCTGAGTGCCTAGACATTTTTTCAACATGTTCAATCCATTTATGTATTCAAAAATACAATTTAAAGAAAAGAAAATTATGATTTCATGCAGACTTATGTTGTCGAATTCCAACGAAAAGGAGAAAATGTAGAATAGTTAGACAACGTCGTTGTGAAAATTCCACTATGGTTCTCAATGCATTCCATCTTTTTATTCATCAATCAATCAAAAGAAGGAATTTTTAACTATTTCAATTCACCGCTCTAGCATCATCTTTAGCGTCGATGCACACTATATTTTTTAGGAAAATGATTTAAGCCTTCATGAGACTAAAAATGTCATAGTGGGAGATGGCATGATTTGTGTCGACTTTACATCAATATATCACTTTATAATGTCATATTTGCTTCATGTTAGTGTTAGTATTGCATCCTATTCAATCAAATTGTGTCATATTAACGTCAAAACTGCACCATTTTAGCATCAAAATTGTGGGGTAAACATTAATCATTATTGTTTAATTATTTTTTATTTTTATTGTTAATGTTTTTTATCTATCCATCGATTTATTATTATTAATTTAAATATTAACATAATTATAGTCAAATCCCACTAGGGAGATTGGTTTTAATGGACCTGGTTATGTAGGTGACCGAGGTTCAAAACTCAACTAGTCGGGAGGAGACACCTAAAATTCAGTCATGCTGAGGGTTGGTGTCGTCCGGACCCGGTCTGATCCCTGGGTGATTTTGACAGCTTAGAGACCCTCGGGTCGCAGTTTATTAGACCGTGTGCTAGTCACACAAGTCTTGGACAAACTAGAAAACAAAAAAAAAGTATTGTCATATTCATAATCATGTATTAATTGTATACATCCATTTTACAAAATACTTATCATGAAAACAAAAATCATGTATATATAATCAAAATTATATATATATAATCATTCGATTTCACGTCATGAAAGATATCGTTTAAGCTATAAAATTATAATATAATTTTAACTTAAGCTATAAAATAATAATATATTTTTTTCTACCAATTAACAAGTGGTACAGTGCCACCCCTTAAGAAATGTCAACTTTTTATACAACATAGCATAAGAAAAAATATCTACACATAAAAAGAAATGAAATGAATTAGATACTATAATTTGATTGAACAAAATTTATTAAATTGTTGTCATTTCCCTCCTCGTATTCTAACAATCATTTTTCTTGCTCTCTAAACACATAATAAAATGTCATGAGTTATGTATAACAAAAACTTCTTGACATTTAAAGATGTAATTTAAGAAGAATAAAGGTCAAGAAGTTATGTATACCCTTTGATTGCTCCAAATCTTTCTCGTCGTCATCAGTTTGTAAGAATATAATATATTCAAATTAATCAATCAAATATAAAAGGTAGAGGATGCAAAACATGAATAGCTAAAAAGTAGAGTAATTTGAACTTTTTTAACCCAATATGGTGATGTATTATTTATTATAATTCCCTTTTGATAGTGTCAAATAATATTTTAATATGTATAATTTTCCACTTAAAAATTTAAAAGCATCTCTTTCCTCCATCAAATTGTACATTTTCATACTCAAAAGCCTCTTCTTTGTCTTCTCTCAAGAAATATATTTGTTTTGATTCTTCAACATGTTTACGCCTTGTGTTGAAAGATCAATATGCATGTCAAATAATGATTAAAAGTACCATTAAAAATGTAGGATATTTGATTCATTTACAATCTAAATTTCATTGAAAAATGTTGGATAAATCATACCATTCTTAACATGCTCGAAGTAACCACTTTTGAGACTAGACATATAACTCGATTTGAGGCTCTTTTTTTTGTTACATGACTTAGAAATGATTCATTTTTTTATCAAGCCTTTTGTAATATAAAACAGATTAAGTAACCTTTAAAGTTATAAATGCAACTCTTCGTAAAATAAAGGCATATTTTTCATTATTATATAAATAATCAAAAGTATGTAATTACAATTCACTTAAGCCTTTTTGTTGATCAATTATAATATCTTTACCTTTTCCACTATCATCTTCTTCCTATATTTCCACGTGTCTACTAAAAGCATGTAATCCACCTTGACTAGAAGCCATACAATAATCTATATATCTATTACAAAAATATACTATTGAGGAAAGTACATAAAATTCATAGAATTAATTATATGCATAATTTGATATGAATGTTGAAAACATGCATGGATAACTTTAACATATTCAAACACACTTTATTCACCAAAAGGTAACAAAAGCCAACAAATTCAACCAAATTAAACAAGTCATTCGTGCAAAGATCCAAGTTGATGTGATCACATCCTCCTTCGATATGCTACTAACATAGCTTATTGTTTGTGTATAATTTCTTGTCACCCCTCTCCTACCAATAGTTTTTACCCATGTGGGTTATGACAAGACATTATTATAGTCGCATGTCCCTAGATGTAAATGCATTGCACATTAATATTATTCAAGCTGACTATTACTATTCTTGGATTCATATTCCCATTATTATATTGACATATAAATGTGCAACAATACAACTTGCCTATCCTACATTTGAATCCACCTTTTCTTATACTCCCATTACCTATACATATTTTGAAATAACAGAGAAAAAGATGTGCATAATTTAAATAGCATTAAAAAAATCTTAAGCAACTTTTCTTTCAAAATACTACATTTATACCAAATCACAATCTAATGAATGTTAAAACTACAACTCTCATTAAAAAAATGATAACACCATGATAATTGATAAAAACAACAACAATTTACTCTAGATGCCATTTATTTTTAGGTTCCCATTACCTATACATATTTTGAAATAACAATTGAAAAAAATATACACAATTTGAAATATAAAAAAAAAAAATAGTGTTTTTTTTTTAGCAATACAACATTTATGCCAAATCACATTCTAACGATGGTCAAAACCACAATCATCATTAATAAATAGATAAATTTGAAATATTTTCCACATTATGACCATAAAAATAATGAATAAATATTTATAATTTCCACATCATTGTGTACATGAAAAGTTACAATTGACCACCAACTAAAACATAATAACTTCACAAACACAATTTAAAAGTGAAATACCATGGTTTCAAACATATAACATAACAATATTGAGAGCCAACTAATTCAAACCAATAAATGATAT
>SNQJ01S0023830.1:105265-137692 GCA_010110895.2 Picea sitchensis | reverse complement strand
CGTTGTTTTTTCTTCCCTTCAGGCTGCTAGGTGGCCTTTGGGTTAGTCGACTGCATGGTGTGTACTTCCAACGTTTTGGTACAAGGAGCAGCCAAATAAATAGTTTGGTTGGCCGCTGTGTGTTGTATGGATAACTGTTGCAACTGCTTGGTCAATTTCTCAGTGGGCTTTGTTTGTGCTGAACCAACAATACTATCGGCATGTGGTCTAGCTCTATGTCTAGTTTTATCCAGTATTGAACGTGGCGCATCTGGCAAGATGTTGTATAATAAACCAGACTGAGAATAGATGAGCTCAAACTGTTGAGCCCTCATGATGGCGTCTTCTTCGGAGAAAACTCTTGACGTCGCAACATCTTTGGATAACTGTGGGACCAAAGACTTAAGGAACCACTCAAGCAGGAATGCTGGTGGGATTGGTACCTTGATTAAACTCTTCCGACATCTCCATTCTTGGATGTGATCAGAGATATGGTCCGTTGTTTTCTGTTCGAAATTGGCGAGCATCTCTATACCAGCGTCGTATCTCACAAGTAACTGGAAATGGTTCAGGAAATCCATCACCAGTTCACCAAAAGAAGAGTATCTTGAGCGATCAAGCTTAATGTACCATTTCGCGGCACTCCCAATGAGAGTACGTTGAAACATTCGCAACTGTATGGAGTCATCTTTCAATGAGTTAGATGAGCACCAAAGATGGAAGGTAGTCACACGATCGCCTGGATCTTCATTAGGCTTTGCCTCAAACTTTGGAATGTCCAAAGGAAACTTCGTCGGCATAAGAGGCCAACACGGATAGTGATAAATAGAGTCATTCAACAACCTTGTCAAATCTGACAAGCGTAAAGTCGCCAGGAACGGTAGTTTGGGTTGTTGCTGATAACCCAAGAAAAAGGGACCTGGAGTTTGAATGGCACCAAGTTGCCAGGAAAAATTTGGCTACTGGCCCGAATTCTGGTAGAAACCATGGCCCTAGCCAGCGTAAGGATTTTGGATATGTGGAGACATCATCGGTTGATTTCCCAAATAGGAAATAGATGGTTGGGCATGCATTATATTCGAAGGACTTTGGGAGGGATTACCCCATGCCAGTCCTGTGGGGATAGGCATAGTAGTTTGTCCAGGGTTCCATTGATTGTGGAAATAATTACCCCATATCAGCATTCCGAAGGAGGGAACGGATCCCTGCTTTGAATTCCAAGGTCCTACTAGGTTTTCCCCCTGTGTAGGAATAATACCCTGCACAGGAGTAGATTGTCCAAAAATGGGGTTGCCCCCAGTCGGGAAAGCAGTTGACGAGAAGGTGTTGTTACCAAACGTTTTGTTCCAAGAAAATGGTGTTGAACCTACTGGCATACTATGCGAAGGTGGTCCTTGACTCCCTGCTCCAAATAAACTATTGTGTGTAGGTTGCCCGGAGGATGGTTGATGCGAGCCACCGAGTGAAGGGGATGAAGGAGGGATATGACCTCCTCCATATGGGAAAGCGTTAAAAGGAGAAGGAGTGCCCCCCATGTGACCTTGCAGAGGAGCGCTAGAGATCCCTGCCCCCAGACCCAAAGTCTGTAAAGTGGAGTAGGAAAGTACAGGACTTGTACTTGAACTAGGCATCCCATATGAGAACGGAGGGCATGTTGCACTTGGTCTGAAAGGTGTTGTGGCCGTCGCCAAATATGGGATCGGAACACTATGCGAAGTAGTTGCGGTCGAGACCATGGTGGCTCAGACCGACGACGATGGGTTAGGAGATGAAAGCTCTCCTGTGGTGACAACCATGGTGGGAATTGAAGAATTCCCAGAAGGAGTAACAACATTTGTTTCCATTGTTGTGTGTGACACTGTCTAGTGCTTGTAAAATTGAATTGGTACAATGAAAGGTGCCAAGAAATCAGTGGTTAGGGTTTCAACCGGGCCAAGAGCGGTTGCTTCAAGGTTGAAAATGGTTTATTCCTCCTGGGGTTGTTTGGGAACAATGGTTTGTAACCCAGTCGCTTCAAAAGACCCTTATTGGTCTAGCTTTCACCTTAATGGTGGCGGGGGTGGCTCCAGTGTAACCGGCGGCAGGCCAAGAAGCCTTCGTGACCGGCGGAGCTCAGGATCCTCCACTGTGTGAGAAGATACTAGACACTCTAAGGTAGTCTAAACACTCAAAAGTAACACACACTAAAAATATTCCTAAAAGATAAGACAAGCAAACACTAAATTAATTGGAAGAACAGTTACAACAACCAACACTAGAGAAACTTACCGGTGCAAGTGAAACTCGAACACGGAAACACCCTCTAGGTATACTCTGCAAAGAATGGCCTGATGTCTATCCTAGGTACCATGGTATACCCCCACAGTCACCTATGTATGTCCCTAAAAAATATTGGCAACTAGGTTGCCAACACGCGAATAGTCACCAGGCGGGTACAGTTGAAAGTCGGGTAGACCACAATGAGCAGGGTATCAAGCACGAAACCTGTCAAGGGTATCGAGAGAAAATGGTACGGAAGACAAATGAGGACCTCAAATGGATTTGAGACCCATGAAGCCCTGTGGAAAATGAAAATGACGGAATCCCAAAACAAGCCCTCTATATGTGTTCTCCACTACGATTGTTCCAGCTTTGGAGGGGTTATCTCCGCTACCTTTCCACACGCGACCTCGTGTTTATCCCCTGTGTTAGAGGGGGTTCCCGGATAAATTTTACAACACTGGAATTAGACACTCCCTCACTCAAACTCCAATGTTTGTTTTTTAAAAATGGTTTTGAAGAGTTTCCTCTCCAACCTAATCCAAGGCCCTAATCCTGAACTAGTTGGTGAACCCTACAAACATAAAATTCTAGTAGATTTTTAAATTTAGCGTTATTTTTATGGCGTTGTCTTACATCAAGGGGTATGAAGGTGAAATTGATGATGTGAAAAAGACAAAATCAATGAATGAATAGAAAAGCTGGAAACAAAACTTTTACTTAATGCAAAATTTCAACAACTTTTCAAAAAAAAAAAAATTAACTTTTCTAAGATTTTGGACAGCAAACTCAAAGGAATTTCACTCGCCTATGAGCTACTTATGATCTAAGTGGACTGAAAAACTTATGAAATAAATGACTTTTCCCTGGCTAATAATGCAGAAACACACTCTTCAACCAAACAAGAAAATGAAAAAGGGTTTTTTTTAATTTTAAATGCTAGTAAAGTAAGAAAGGAAAAATACCGACAAGCAAAAACCAAGAAAAAACAATTATGGCCTATTCGTAGATCGCAAAGAATCAGATTTAAAAAAAATCACACACTAGCAATTTTTAAAAGAAAATGACTCTCACACTTGTCTAAAAACCGTGAAAATTCTTTTATTTTTCGGACAACTTTTTAAATGAGAAAAAGCAAGTAAGATTAATCCTAAGCTACTGAATGCTCAGAAAAAAATTCAAACACCTAAGAGGAATAATTCTTGTCAAGGGAAAAGATGAATGCCTTACCCTCAACAACAAGTATCATGTAAAAGCACGTGACTGTCACTTCAACAGCACGCATGCGAACGTGCGCTGGATAGAGACAGAGTGTGTGTACACATGGGCTGACCTTGTACAGGCTGCGTGTATATCTAAACTCTGAAGAAAAAAAGAAAATAGAGAACTCGAAACTAGGAAGAGACCATTGATACTAATAACCAGGATCCCTTGAAGGCTTGAACTCTCTTTTTAACAGAAAAACAAATAATGTAAGGAAAAATGATAAGGAAAAAACAATCTGAGATACGACTGCTAGCAAACAAGACTCAGATAGATTTATAGAAAACCCCCTGCGAATGTGTGATTTTGACAGGGAAGAGAATGACTACCTCTGAAGTTCTCTGAACTCCACACGCTACTGCTACTTCTACAGCTAGTGTTCGCACACGGGCTGTACATGCATACATGCATGCAGAACTTGTGCATGTTGCGTGTACCTCTGTGGGTCCCGAAAAACACAGCCAAGCAAAAGACAGGGAAAGTTGGTATGGAAAACCAGACTCCCTGCTAGCTCAGACCTTACAGAAACTAAAAGAAAAAACAGGCAAGAAAAACTAGTCTATAAAACTACCCAAAAACTAAATAAAATTCCAGGAACCCTAGAGAGTCTCCCCAGTATGGTCACCAATTATGTTGTTGGGAAAATCTCCCTACGGACTAGCAAATAGAGTTCAGACTTTGCATGCAGATATAACCGAAGAGAAACTACTTTCTACCTTCATCCCTAGACTTAAATCCCCTTTTCTTATTAAATGCATGGAAAGATCAACCTACCTCATTCCCGACGTTTGATGTTGATCCTCCATTGTGCTTGATTACTTGTTCGCAATACTCCTTCCAAAGCTGACCTGCATCCAAGACAAGCAACAACTATGCATGCATACGACTTATATTCTAACGGGTTAGAAATCAAAACATATACTAATCAAACTATAAACAGTTCATGAATTGGAACGAGAAAAGCATTTTCTTTATTACTTTGAATGAGTCAACTTACAAAAGTTGAGACTGGCTACCGCTCCTTGAACCTAATCCTGGGCTCCTCTTCTTCTGTCCTCCAACTGCTTTGCTTTGAATCTCCTTTGGAACAAGGAAAGGCTAAAGGGTTGGGACAATGGGAATACGTAAATGGGCAGAGTTTCTTTGTTATATTTTTCCTCTCCAAATGGGTCCCCTACCCCTTATTTTATAGGCTAGAAGGAGCTAGGTATTTGGACGAACCCTTGGTCATGCATGGCCAGGATTTTCAGTTAACTCACCCATAGCTTTTTGTTCCGTCGACAACTTTCCTTTTTTCATGCTTTTGTCAGTCCACGCGGGTTGTTTTGGGTCAGCTAGCGTGTACACGCGTGCAGTAACGGATTAGGGTGCGTGGGCCTTTATACAAGAGGATTTTCAAAGAGTTGTTTAGCAGTGTTTTGGCAAAGAAGGGATATGAGTTGGCCTGATGCGAGGTAAGCATGTGTGGTGCAATTTAGGGTTATAACAATATGAGATACTCTGCATCAAGTTATTTGAATCCATACAAGGTCTTCTTATATCTACATATAAGGGTCTCTTTCTAGTGTAAGCTTATTTCTCACTTTCTTTATTGGGAATAAAATCCTTTTACATGTAAATTCCAATCCATGGATACTACAAGAGGTATATCTGGTTTACTAGAACAAGTTGTTGTCATAGTTGTCTCTCTCCTTCTGGAAGAAAATCTGAATCTTGCAATGCTTCCA
The DNA here is from genome assembly GCA_010110895.2 of Picea sitchensis. Taxonomy (NCBI): domain Eukaryota; kingdom Viridiplantae; phylum Streptophyta; class Pinopsida; order Pinales; family Pinaceae; genus Picea; species Picea sitchensis. Next base: position 132,464 of record SNQJ01S0023830.1, on the reverse strand, counting down.
TTCATAAGTTTTTTTCACATTTTCTTACATACATTGTTCTTTATCACGACTTCAATTTATTCTTCTTGATTGATTCTTAGTGGGCTCAAACCAAGATGGTAATCTTGTGATTCTCGATATAATAACCGGTTGTTCTTGCTTTTATTTCTTTCTTGGAATCTTCATGTTCTTCCTCATGTCTCTCTTTATCTCTTGGGTCCATGGGTTCTTCTATATTCCCTGAAGATTCCAACTTATTCCTTTCATCATAGAATCATGGATGTAGATGGACAACCAAGGATACTTTAAGGCTTCTTTTCGAAGAAGAATTCTTCTAGAGTCAAATTGAACACGTGTCGCTTATCATGGTTTCTAATTTCAATTGGAACATGGATAGATACTTCATAATCCTCAATGGATCATATCATTTAGGATTAGCTCCCTCATAATCCTTACTTCATGCATGAATGCATGCTCTTCTTTTGGAATTTTGTAATCATCTCCCTCCATCTAAGAGAGTCAACGCTTTTGTATGCATCCTTATTTCCTTCTACAAAGTGTCACATGTCTTTTTCTAATTTCCTCTTGATTGTTGACTTCTTTATGTTTTGACTTCTTCTAGGTCTCTTCAAGTTTTATTCTGATTTCGGCTTATCTGGCAGTTGTTAGTTATATAATAGCTTCCACAAGAATTGTTACCAAGGGTTGTCAATGTACTTCATCTTTTCATGTGTATTTCTTGACTTGTATTCATCGTGATACCAATCATTATATTGTTATTCTTCCATAGGTATTCTTTCACTTGAACATATTATATTATAAGAAATAGATATGCAAGATATGTACAGAAACTATGTAAACATGGTATGTACAAGAACTTTGAAGAATATTGTTACCTTGACTTAGAATAAGAAGTATGTTTTATCTTGCTTGGCCTTCTTTGAGGGTTCCCTTTCTTCGATAATTGATGCTTCGTTTGTTTCCTTCCTTAAGCCAAACTTCCTCTTATTCTTGAATTTTGCTGTGAAGGATTGATCATCATATTTCTTTTGGGATTTCTCTTTTGTGCTAATCCTCGATTCTACTTGTGCACAACAAGTCCAAAGTTATTCAAATGTGAGATACTCCTTTCTTGTGTTCATGCTTGCGGTAAATGCATCCAAAGTCTTGGGAAGGCTGTTGAGAACTATATTTACTAGTTCCTTGAAATGATTTCTTCAATAGCTTGTAGTTGATCTCTTAACTGAGAGATTCTAAAAAATTATGATGTCATGCTTTCACCATCATTCATTTTCATGTCACAAAGCTCATTCTTTAGACTCATTACTTGTCCCATGTTTTTGACTGAGAAGAGATTATTTAGGGAATCATACATCTTCTTAGATGAGTCAAGATGAGATATGTAGGGTATCAAGTGGTCTTTTACAGATTCCACTATGATACTCACGACATTGATGTCATTGTCATTGAACTTCTCCATAACTGCAACATTCTCAGGTTCCTTCTCTTTTCCTTCTTCAAACTGCGGTTCCATGATATTTCCTTTCACGATATCCAATACTTTATTCTAGGCAACGATGAGGTAAATCCTTGTATTCCATGCTCTGAAGTTAGAATCCCCTTCTAACTTGTTTTCTGACTTCATAGAGTAAGTCATGACTTCTTTGACTTTGACCAAAAACTCAAACTTGAAATATTATCTTGTTGAGAGTACCAAGAGGTGCGCTAGGTTAGGGAACGCTAGGATATCCAGAAATTAGGTAAATATCTTCACTTAAGGTGACTTAACAAGAGGGTTAGGGTTTTTTTTTTGCAACAAAAACTTTGACTGCAACTACAACTATAACTGAGAAAAATCCTCCCAATATATCTTCCAGCAGTTAGAGTGTCCAAAGATAGTGTGGGCCCATAACCTGTTAGAAATAATAGGTGTGCTCATTTAACCATAGACAATATAGCAATATTTTCACCCAACCATAGGCCGAAGCCACCCTCAAGCACCTTAACCTTGACAGAGAGAATAATTCTGGAAACAAACCTTAGGTCCAAAATCCAATCAAGGTAACATACCACTCTCCAAAACTAGCGTACCAAGAAGAAAGTCCAAACCATAACCAAGAGAAAGTCCAAGCCTAAAATCGAAAATACCAGTTGTAGTAGTTGTAGCTGTAGCTACTATCAAACTTGTGCACTTACTAAATTTCTGCAGTTGCGAGTTGTGTGTGTCGAAATGAGCTATGGAATCCTGTATTTATACGTTTCTTCCTTAACTTTTTGGGCCTACTTCTCTTTCTGGAGGCTAAAAAATCAATATTAATTATTCTCTTTAGTCGACTTGTCTTCTAGGGTTATGTTCAATGCTTTAGGTTTTCTTCTTGCTTCCCAGAATATTCTATTCTTGTCAAGGTTACACCTGGAGGTTTAATACCTCCCGCATCTACCATAATATGAACACAACCAAGGCATGGAAGAGAAAATGGGGAAGGTATGCAAGCATGGAAGACATCATACATTATCCGATCCCCTCTTTTCATGAGTGAGAGAGAGTGTTCAAGTGTGTGACTCTACTTGAGATGAGTAATTTGAAGAGCTCACTAATTTTGTGTTCGATGCAGGTGAGAGAACTTTCCAACTCTGTGGTGGACATGTTGAGGACCTCTATGGAGGCCTTTAGTTGTTCTTGTAGTTTCTTGCTGCATGAAGATTTGGAAGTCTTGATCATGAGGAATTGTCCAGTAGATTGTTGATGTTTCCAAGTGTTATATCCACCCTTTCCAACTCATGAAAGAGTAGACTAGATGATGATGACAATCTCTTTCTCTTCTACATTTCGACTAATTCCTTTATGTTGTGTTGCATGGTGTTGATGACGCAAGTGATGTTGATCAGAGGATCAGTCGTAAGAGGAAGAGGGATAATCTTATTCTTCTTTGACTTGTCATTAAAACATGCAACAGTTGGGATAAATGAACATCGTTGTGTGTTGAAGGAAAGAGAAGCCACAAGTGTTGTGTAGGAAAATATGGTGATTCCCATGGCATTATGGATGGGAATATGGAAAATATGGTGATTCCTAATTCATGCTTCCATTGATGTGGATGTTTCCTAAAGATGACCCGCCATTCATCTCAAAGTAGACATGCATTTATCCATATTGGACTCCACGTCCATCATGTCCTTATTCTTCCTTAATGCATCCATGAAACTTGCAAGCAAGTTCTGTGATTTCACCACATGCAGATGAACAATGACATTCTCAATATGTGCGCTATGGAGTAATCCATGTAGTGTTATCTATACATACATGTTGTACTTCTTAATTTTTGAGATGCTCTCTATCAATACATTGCACACATCAAGAAGATCGATTACATCCTCCATATGTTGGCTCAACCATTTTTCCCCAATATCATTCTTCATTCTCTGCAAGTCCTCCACATTGGAATAAATAAACAACACCACCTCCAGTGCTTTCCGAAGCCAATTTCAGTAAATGTACAGGAGCTAGGTTGTTGTTGTTGTTGGAGTACCTCCAAGTGAGCTACAAGTTGTTAGTTATAACCTCAACAGTGTGTGACTGTACACTGCTAGTTGTTCTAGCCAGCTGTAGAAGTCATTAGGATTTGGTTCTGACTTCTTGAATTGGTGGTTTTGTTTTCCCTTTATAGCTTTAGACTATCAGCTAATACAATTGCACTCTACATTTTCCTATTCTAGATCTATTTCTTATGTATTGTCTATTTCATTTACATTTTTTTCATGGTATCATAGCGTGGGAGGTAAGATTATTTGTAGATTCTAGAGAGCAGTCTACTAAAGGAGAACTGGAGACATCAACTCACTAAAGGAGCACTAGAGCAGTCTACTAAAGAAGTGTTGGAGACATCACAGTGCGAGGAGGTAGATTTGCAGAAGAAGATTCAATACAAAAATCTTTAATAATTTGTGGAATCCTTTATTCAGGAGGAAGATGCAGAAGTAGCAGAGGAAAATCTATAGCAACTGTTAGATTGGTCGCAGGACCATATATGGGTCGTCAGATCAAGCCCAGATATGATGAGGAGCGCGAAGAGGAGTTGAACAGATCTCATCTATTAGATATGGATATGAGCGACACAAGTCTGCTGATGGGTCCTAAATCCATTTAGCTCAACAGCAAGAACCAAACCCGCCATCAAATCCCAATTAGACTATGCAACGTTTAATGATGGAATGGTTCTCCAGATATTGTGATACGGACGAAATAATCGATGGGATTTACGTTTTCTTATGAAGTTTCTCTCCTTCAGTTTGGACGTTCTCTTTTTGTGTTTTTCTCTTAGGTGAGATTGATATAAGATGAAGCCGGTATAAATCAACTAAGTAACAAAGTGGGAACAAACTAAACTTATGGAGAATAGGTTGAGCTAGGGATAACCCTTTACTTGAGCGTGCAGGAAATGATCGTCTACCACAAGCCTAGTACTAATACGTTAACTGTGTGGATAATCCAATTAATGACTGAGATACAAATTATAAAAAGAAAACATGGATGTGATCAATAATGGAACGTAAAATAATTCACTCAACTCTAATCATCAATCACATAATAACACAAAGATTCATTTTCATCATTAAATAAAGAACTGTAAAACATTGCATCAGAGAAATTATCAATAGATTTAATAACTCTTACTCTTTACTGCATCCATTCATGAAATGAGATAGGAAATAGTTCTTCTCCACTTCCAATCATACACACATTTGATGAAAACTTAAACTTGTCTCTGGTCTAGAAGGACTTCTCAATTAAAGGCAGCTCCAAAATAATTATTAACAAAACCAAAAAATGAGAGTTTCTTGCAACAACCATCGACCTTTAAGTAATCGGTCGATGCTCCTATTTATAACATAAAATTAAATAAAAATAACAGCTAAAGTGCAGATAAGTAAACAAAATCACCACCTGGCATTCTCTCCTATCATTTGATCTCAAAGTCATCTCAAGATATCACTTTAAAAGGGTGACTCTTCTCATACTCCGACCACTGGATGAACAGCTCCTCACAGGTGTTGGCGTATGCGAATATATGATGTTCCATCGAGGCCACGTAAATTTCTCTTATCTCTATTTCATGTGCCCGATACTTGACTAGACTCGCACTTAACTATTGCAGCATAGCCTAAGCTTTGATCGGGTGTTCCATAAACTATCGCACCTGACATGTCACTGTGTCTGTCACCTTTGATAGTTATTCGACCCATGCTAAGCCTTGCTCGATATGCGATTTGACTATGTTGTGCAGGTAGAAAAATTCGTCGGGTATGCCAAAATCAGGGAGTTTGACGTCTTTCATCACCTGATTGATCTTGATCCAATGTTTCTCACACTTGGCCCATTTCTCTTGAATTTCTCGGTGTGGTTCCCGAGACATTTTTTCCCAATACTCGGACGATTTATTTATGCAATCAATACTGCTTTCGTTCAACACCCGAATGTCATGTTCTTCTTTATCTCGGCCTTGTTGGACTACAACAATGTAGTTAACTCTCTCCATGTCTTGCTACTCTTTCTCGTACCACCGCTCCATATATTTACACGTCGCAAGTGCCATGAGGGTGTCCTCCTGGAGCTCGGCTATCCTTGCAGTGAATAGGTGTCGCTCATCTTTGAACTTTCTATAGGCCTCCTTGAATTCATTCCTTAGGTACACCATAGCCTATGTGGTGTCCTGGTAATACTTCACCAAGTGGCACAAATGTTCCAATTCCTTTAAATAATCAACCAGCTCCTATTCATCTTTTAGCTCTATCCAGGGTGGCATATGTGATTTCCCTCCCTGGGTCAATGAGTTCAGACGTCTTAGCATGCTCTATATTGCTCAAATGCTCCTCGGTAGTGATGAGGATGGAGCGATCTAAAGTGATCCTCCTCTTATTGGTGGTTCTTTGGACGATAGACTTCTTCCTCCGATCATACACTATGGCATGTATGTCGACTACTTCATCCATGGGTTCGGGAATCTGTTGATCCCCCCATGTGAGTGTGTTTCCCATACTTCTATTGGTGTATAATTGTACCATACTGGGTTCTTGAGTTTCCTCCTTGTTCTCTAAAGGCTCGGCTTATGTCTGTCACTCATCAAGGTTTTGAGTATTGACTGAAATAGAGGCACCAGGGATAGACTTGATACTTACTTGTTCATCGACCATTGAAACATCGATTTCCTATTGCGGGGCTTTGTCCTATGGGTTGTCCAACCCTAATTCATCCTTCGAACTATCTGCTTGGGTCTCCAGAGCATTGGGCAACTTAGTGTCTAGGACACTCTTGGTTGCTTTTCCTTTCTGTGGGACCTCTTGAATTAGGGCATCGGGAACAAGATAAGATGTCTTCTCTGGTCCCTTTTCTTCTTCAATATTTACAGGGGTCACAAGAGATACCTCTGGGATTTCATCATCGTCGTATATCTTTATCAGCTCACTTAAGGGGTTTGATGCACCGATCCTATGTGATGCTTCGACGGTCCCTGGTTGAGTCGAAACGTTTGTCGATGAACCGGTCGGTGGCGTTGTGAATTCAAGATCCTCTAACCCAGAAATTTCATCAAGGTCTCTGAATTCAGGGTCGTTTGGTCTCGTTTGGCTTTCATCCAGGTTTTCGTCAGGGAGCCTTGGCATATTTATGATGTCCAGGTCATTTTGCAGTTGATCCATTATCCTTTGCGCATTTTCTATCATGAGTAACACCCTCTCCCATGCATCTTGAGCCTCGAGGGAACTTCTATCCTGCACCCATGTTACCTGGGGAGTTTATGCTGCTTCGACTGCTAGCATTTCTTCTTTGGATCTGAGGGCCTCTTGACCTGATTGTTCTAGGATCGTTGTATGTTCATCTAGGTTCATGGCTTTGAACTTGGTAATCTGGGGTCTTTCATCCTTTACACCACTTCATCCCAATCTTGAGCATTTTCAGTGAAGACCTCGTCTTCAAATTTGTCGTGGGCATATGGCCAGGAGGACGACACTTGAGATGCATGTTTCAAGACTAGAAATTTTGGATCATGTTTATGAAAACCGTCGGTCTGGAATCAGAACTCTAATTGACTCAGTCCTTCTTTCTTATCTTGGGTGGTGTCTTTTACCAGGTAGAAACCTATATGGAATCCATAAGGTGTAAATTCTCATTTCTTATATTTCACTAGGGAAGCATTGTAGCCTTGCAGGATAGTCTAGTAGCATATTTATCCTACCACTAGTCGATCAGGAACATGCACGGGTAAAATCTGTGGTGCCCCGGTGGCCCCAAAAACCCTGATATAGGTATCGTTCTCATCCAGATACCAGTGGCCAACCATTGATATCATCTTTTTGTCCGTAGCCGATAGTCTTGGACACTCTTTATTGAAAAGAATGAAATTAATGTGAGCGATGAATTCATCGCAGATGAGGGAATAGGAATTTTTGTACCTGCTCTCCCATAAGGCACGAAAATATACATGGACCGGGAGTTCTAATATGTTCCAGCTCAAGTTCATTCCAGCAAAAACGTTTATGGCACAGATGACATCAAATAAATAAGAAGCCATGTATAAGGATGGAGTCTCTCCTTATTTCGTCTTCTGAGCCTATTGTATGCAAATGCTCAGCTGATTGGAAATTATGGAACCCTACTTAAAACATCTCCCAGAAATGGATACAGTATAAGCTAGAGGCATTCAAGCCTATGAGAACCTGGAACAATATTTCTCCCCATACAACCTGCAGATGAGGGCCATTAGATAGATATACGACTCCCTTAATTTGGTGGTTTGGTACCAGCCTGAGGTCCGATTGGTGTAATTTTTTTCTTCTCTCCACCACGAAGCCATCGCCCAGATAGTGTCATGGTGCTCATAAAATTTGATGATGAAATTAGTGTTCATTCACTCTTCCAGGTCTCTGAGCTTGTAATAATTTTGCACCTCTACCGGAAGGAACACCCCAACACACTCGCCATTGTCGTCATTGATCAGGCACTTCTGTGTGTCTATGTGGTCGATGATCCATTGAAGTAGTTTGATATAGGGAAACATCGGGGTTCTAATCGCTACCATGTGCAGGTAAGACTATCGAATATTTGGAAAAACTTCATCGTCGAGCTTTCTCATGTCGAGGTTGTTGTGCGGGATATATTCTGGGAATTTTTCCCTACTAATTTTCTTGAAGAGTTCTCCCTAGTGTGAGAGTACTTCCTTTCCCCCTGTGTTTTCCTCTTTGTCTCCATAGGTCAGGGGTTGAGTGAAAATCTTCTTGGTGGATGTTCTAATGACTGGTTCCATCCTTGGAGAAAATTCTAATTGTTTTGTTGGCCCTGGGGATGAGCCTTCTCCCACCTCTGGTTCCTTTAGCTTAGGCACTCTTGGCGATCACCTAATGTTTGGATTTATTGGAGGCATTGTTCCTGCAAATAGAAATAAAATCCTTTAGGGCCTGTGCATAGGGCGACATTGGATATTAATGTATATACGAAGTGAAAACAAAAAAATCCAGACTGGTACATACCTGTAACACTTGCTAAGCTTTGTAGTTTTATACTCATGGGGATCTCGAAATATTTTGAGTTGCTCGTCTCATTCCTCTGGATTCTTTGAAATTCCTTTGTGCGTAGAATGATGTTGTTTACAATGTCTCAAGAGGATTTAACGGGGAAGAACTTACAGGTCGTATGAACCAATTAATTCAAGTGACGAGTGAAATTCATATGAATCTACCGCTGAATCTCTGCAATTTAATTCATCATGGGTTGATGGCGAAGGCGTAGAGGGTGATGTGATATATCGGTAAATTGAAATGGTCCCTTTGATTCGTGCATGAATTAGCAACTAATGTGATATTTGGAATTAATTATTCCCTTAAATGCTCCAGATCGAAACGTATCTAGCACTAAAACGTCCCATCGTTTCGCTTTCCTAATGGGTGTATCAGGGGTCGACAATACATTACGGGTGTTTTTGACGATTTTCTTCTTTGAAATACCTCCGAAACCAATCGATTTCATCGTACAGTGCTGATGTGGCACAATTGGCTCGGGACACGTGGCATTGAAGACCAGTGACTTAGCTTCCGGGTATTGGTCGGGCTCAGGAATTTATTCAAGTTGTGCATTCTTAAACTAAAATTGGGATCGTCGAGGAGGAAATGGTGTCGGATATTGGCGATCAAGGATAAACCTATCGCGTAGTTTCCTTTGGGTTATCGTTCTTAAAACTCCCAATGCTAAAATGTTTCAAAAGTCAGTGATAGGAGAAAAACTTTAGAGTGGTCTAAATGTTCGTCGAAATTTGGTCTTCTCTAATTTTGTAAGTGCGTCAGGTATCGGCGATATCATTTCCTTCTTCATTAATGTTTACTCTCTTTGCCTTCTAGCGATGTCGATGAATATCGGCGCTCGACGACCACGGTTTTTCGAGTGATTTTCATTCATCTTTTAAATCCTTCCAATTTCGAATTTGGGCACATCGGGTGAAATGTTTTCGCTGTTGATTCTTTATTTAAAAGTTGATCCTTTTAAGTCATGAGTTTTCATAAATTCAAGAAAACTTTGAAAGACTTAATGAGAGTTAAGTTGATAAGCAAAGGCAACATTTTTCACAGTGAAGTCGAATTAGACAGTGCAATAGATCAAGTGGTACCCAAAAAGTAGAATTTGACAAAGGATTTTTAGGGTGTGTTGAGTGCTCAACAAATCGCGACTTACTGGGAAAAAGAAGAATCTTTGTTCCTCCTTCGAGCTCAGCTGATGAAAAATATGGTGGAGAACTTAATTGGTTTTCATCAGAGCTTCTTTTACCTTTGTATTTGGAACATCCCTGGTTGACGCATCCGGGTCTGCCTGTGGGGTTTTTAAACCTTTATTCCACCTTCTTTTCATGTAACCTTGACTCATGCCTTATTTTGACAAGAGTCTAGTAAAGCATTCATAGGCACTAGGCACTTTCGTTCCCTTCATTCATTTGTTATGGTGTTTCTCTGATGCCAGTGAGCGTTCATAGACCCAGCAGAGTCACCCCGACGTCACATACCTTTCTCTATTGCCAGTGAGTGTCCATATCCCCGAGGGAGATATCTGCATACCCTCTCCTATTGTGATCTCATTTGATATAGTTGATTTTTATTTCAGTAGAATGCCCTGAGCGAGCAGGGGATGAGGACGTCTATTATTTGCAAAAATATGAGGTGATTGAGGTGAAGCTTACTAGCTCTATCTCCAAGGTGCATGTAGTCCTTTCCAGCTTTCCTTGTTTCTCTTAAGGTCTTACAAAACCACTAATTAGACACTTCCGCATGTCTCCAAAGTTGTTCCTTTGCGCAGGTTAGACGGAAAATCCCTTGAAATAATTGCAGGTTCCCCATCGTTTCTTGTATTTGTATGTGAACGACAAGTTAGGAAGAGAGTTCGCTATGTCGCATGATTTGAGGTCATCCATTGTATTTCTTCAACACAATCTTTCAAAGGTGCAGAAATCCAAATAAAAGAAAACAACAAAAAGAAAAATGCATTTCGCAATCGGCCTAGCTAACAACAAAATCATGAAAATATGCATGCAAAACATATATATATATATATATTAATGGAAATATTGTTTTAGGGCTTGGCTATTCACTGGGAGAGCATCAGGTTCCCCCATTAGATTTTGTAACCGATAAGTTCCTGCCCCAATATTCCCAACCACCTGGAAAGGTCTGAGCCATAGATTATGAAACTTAGAATATTTTCCTTTAGGCTTGTTTTCTCTGTCCCACTTCAGGACTAGGTCTCCTACTTCAAAATTATTCTCTTTAGCCTTATGCTTGTCAAACCATCTTTTAACTATCTGCTGGTGAGATATGAATTTTGATTTAGCTTTCTCCCTTTCTTCCTTTAACATGAGCAGGGTGTCAATTCTTTGTTGTAAGGTTGATGAGGGATGCCTCCGGGACTCTTGAGCAAGTTGAAGAGATGGGAGGTATAACCTGTTCGGGAGAATGGATTCGTGTCTATATACTAGAAAGTGCGGATATTTTCCTATAGCTTCCTTGGGCGTAACTCTATCTTCCCATAAAGAGTTATGGAGTAGATTATGCTAATTCCTCTGGTTGTTTGCAACCATTTTATTCAATATCCTCACTAGGTTCTTATTAGTTGATTCTGCCACTCTATTTCCCTGTGGATAATAATTTGTAGAGTATGTAATTATGATTCCTTTGTCTAGGGAAAACTCTGTTAATAAGGTGGAATAAAATTAAGCTGCATTATCAAAAACAAGAATAGAAGGGACACTGAACCTTGTGATTAGTTGTTGTTCTATGAATTGGATTACCACCTTCTTGTTTACATGGGTCAGAGGAATGGCTTCTGCCCATTTTGTGAAATAATCGGTGGTAGTGAGTATGTACTTATGTTGTTTTAAATAACTTAGTGTAATTTCTCCTATGATGTCTAACCCCCATTTCTCAAAAGGCCTAGAAATGGCCATCGTTTGGAGTGGGACCGCTGCTCTCTTTTCTCTCCCAGTGCTTACTTGAAAAGTTTTACAGATTCTAGAATATGTGTAAGCATCCTTGAATAAATTGGGCCAATAATAGTTGTCTCTCAGTATCTTATGAGTGGGGGTGTCTCCTGCAAAATGTCCACCGGAACTCCTTCAGAACTTTTTTTGCATATTCATGTTCGAGGCATCTTAAAATTACCCCATCATAATTAACCCGAAAGAGTACCAAATTTATGAGGTGATATTGTGCAGATTTTAACCTGAGAGTTGTCCTTTCCCTAGGTTTGAGGTCATATGGACAAGTCTCATGGTGATCCAGAATCAGATCCAGGAGCCTGACAGGGCTAAAAAAGGCTCAAAAATGAAAGTGATTAGAATTCGACGAATCTAATGTCATTGCGTCCATCTCATTCTCCTGATTCTGCCCATATATTTACTTTCTCAAAACAGACTCCGGATATGAAAAATATTGCACGACAATCAGATTCTTCTATGGCAAAAGTCAATGGTCAACTGGCAAATGAATAAGTGCGACATGGCCCAAGCATGGGCAGCTACATGGCACTTCGCTACTAGTTGGCATGTAAAAATTATGTAGGGGTCAATGGGATTCGAACCTCTGACCCATGGCTAACTCCAAGTCTTTGGTAAAGCCCTATTACCAACCTACCAAAGCTAAATTGATGAAAAAAAACCCACTTTTATATAGTTTTGGGTTAAAATGTCCAAAGGAGGGCACAAGGGGGCTAGGGCTAAGCCCCAAAAAAAGGTTTCATGGTAGGTGCACACCCAAGGGCTAGTGCTGGGCGCGCCCAAGGGGCAGTTTAGCCCAGAACACATGAAAGGCGCCCCAAAACTAGGAGTTGTAGTTAAGGGGGCTGGTACTTAAGCACTGGGCAAGCCAGCACTTGGCCATGTGGCCCATATGACCTGGAAAAAGGGGGTGCGTGCCCTGTTAGAGGGGGATACTATGTAATTTGGGAAAAATGTGGTTTTTTGACATTACAGAGTGGGTTTTTCACTAATATTATGCCCAAAAAATGGATTTTGGGGGGGATTTTGGCCCATTTTTGGGAGATATTGGGCTCTTTTTGAGGCTAGATTTTGGGAGGAAGTTGGGGATGGATAACCAAATTCCGATCTATAAAAACTAGGCCTATTTGAGGCCATGAAGGACAGTCAGAGAAGAGTTATGATGAAGGGAAGCCAAGCCAAATCCATTTTTATGTAGGGAAGCTGTAGAGGAGTAGATGCTTGTGGGCCATTTTTGGGAGCTCCGGTCATCCTTTTTGCATGTCGTTTCTTCTGTTGGGTTCTAGAGATCTAGAAGAACATGACCAAATCAGTCTTGTAGCCTAATGGCACTACTACAATCTAATTTTGGAGCTTTGAACAGAAATAAAGAAGCCTCCCCCACTGAGACAAAGGCCCGGAGACGTAGGCAATTTTGTGCCGAAATCCGTTATCACTTCTCTTGTTATGGTTTGTTGTTCTTATTACTTCAGTGTAGATCTATATTATGGATGTGATATATTCTTTCATCTTCATCCTCTTTCATTCATCTTCATAAATGGTTAATTAACACATGCAATTAATAACTCAACCACAGTCATTAAAAGATCTTTTCTGGATCACATGGTGTAGGAGATAAGTTAGTTTCTCATACTACGACTCTTGTCGTGGGGAAATGTATGAATATTCACCACACCATAATTTCATTTCATTCTCCCATTTGGGGTCTTTATTTACTTGGTCTTGAGCTTCGACTGCCAGTTTGCATAACCCTTGTCCTTTGACTACTTTAGTAGGTTTTGTGTCTAAATCAAATTCTTGGACTACTGCCATCCAGTTTCCTCTTCTTTCCCCCATCTCCTGTTGAGTAAATAGGGATCGAACTACAGGGTGAGGCATGATTACTTTTGTGTGATTCTTGTGGATGTAAGATCTGAAATGTTTTTCTTCCTTATAAACCGCATAAGCCTGCTTGTCAATGGAACTTTGATAGTTTCCGTGAAATCGGGAGTGAACTTCCTCACAAAATTGATTTTCCCGAAGAACAACTGTATGGACTTCTTGTTGTGAGGTAATGGAAGTTGAGTTATTGCTTTAATTCTTTCTGGGTCTATGTGAATGCCTGCTTGATATATAATGTGGCCTAGCAATTTACCTTCCTCGACACCAAAAATAGTTTTCTTAGGGTTTAAGGATATTATGTATTTCCTACACTTTTCAAAAATCTAGGTTGAGTGTTGGATGTGATCTTCTCTTTTCTTTGAATACACAGTTACGTCGTCCAAATACACTACTACCCACGTGTTTATTAGTCCCCAAAATGTTACGTCCATGGCCCTCTGGAAGGTCGCTCCTGCATTGATTAACCCAAAAGGCATGCGTTTGTAAGCAAAAGTTCCCCACTTGGTTCGGAAGGTAGTTTTCAAGCGATCTTCTTCTGAAACCAAAACCTGGTTTTACCCTGAGAAAACGTCTAGTAAGGAGAAAATTTCAGAGCCAAGCATCGTCTGCAAGAGTTGCTCCATTGGTGGAACTGGGTAGTTGTCCTTTTCTAAAGCTCTGTTGAGATTTCTAAAATCTATGCATAAGTGAATCTCCCCAGAATTTTTCCTTACAGGAACTAAATAAGCTACCCATGCAAAGTGTCTAACCTGGAAGATAATTTTTGCATCTAACAGCTTCTTTTACTCCTAACACATGAGAGGCTCCAGGGAAGGGTGATACTTTCAGAGCTTCTATTGAAAGGGTTTCACTTCAGGCTTTAACAGAATAGTGTGTTGAATGATACGGGTATCATAAGTTTTCAGATCTTGGTAGGACCACGCAAAGACATCTTGATATTGTCTGAAGAGTTTGAGATAGGAATTCCTTTCATCCTTAGATATGGTCTCTTCGAGGTTTATGTTTTTCAGGTTTTCCTGGGTTTCAAGATTTATAGTTTCATGCATGGGACAGGAACTACTGGTCTTCGAATTTTTAGACCCCTTAAACCTTTCCTTTAGGTCAAAAAGGTTTTCGAAATTAGCTATCCCCTTTGGTATCATGTGGGACTTTGATCTGTCTGTTGGTTGATCTGTCTGAGGATTGACCTCTGTTGATTGTTCTTGGAATACTTCATCATCAATAGCCAAGTCTTTGAAATTATCTTTGTTAGTCAAAAAATTTACTATCTGTTCATCTCCTTCAAAGACCTTCCAATTAGAAATATTGTTGGGCACCGATGGTTTGTAGAAAAATTCCACAGTAAATCGGGAGGCTTCATAATATTCTAGAGGTGACAGCCTTGAATCGGTGGTGGTCGAAGAATCAAAAAGAATTTTCTTTTCTCTGGGAATGACTGAAATGTTGAAAGATTCAAAATGCTCTATTAGCCTTTGTACTTCCTCTTGGTAATTATTCATATGCAGAGAGTTGCAATGTATAGTGTTCCTTATTTGTCTGACAATGATTCCAAAATCTTTGAAAACCTTCAATTCTTGGGTGTTTAGTTCTATGGATTTCTTTAGCCCTTGTACTAGAGATTCATACTCGGAAGTGTTATTTGTGCATTCAAATTATAGTCTGCAAGACAGGAGATGTTGTTTCCCCTTGGGATTAATGAGGATACACCCTACCCCTGACCCTTCTTGTGATTTAGATCCATCAAAATATAGGGTCCAAACTTGTGGGTAACATGTATCAGCTTCCCCTTCCCTATTACTTTCCTCTTTTCCTTCTGCTGACTGAAAGGGACATTAGATGAGAGAGGGGAGAAGCTCCTGAAGTAGGAATCGTAGGAGTAATTTCCTATCACAAGGAAATCTGTTGATGAGGGTTCGTTTAGGATTTCTAGGTCAGTTACAGTATTTTTCAGATATCTTTCCCTGTCAATTCTGATCATATTTTGTGTCTCTTTAATTGTAGCCAAAGGTGTGCCCAATCTGTACTAAAGTATCAGTTTAACTTCTCATACCAATCTCATCTTAATAATAGTCCATAAGCTTCTGGGATATCTACCACAATGATGTCAATCACTTGCACAAACTTAGGATGTGTCTCTATTCTGATCATTACATCGTGGAGTTCTCCCATGACCTTGACCTGGGTTCTGTCTAGTTGAATTACATGTTTGTCACTTTTGAGAGGGACCGCGTTTAGTTTTTTGCAAATAGACAGAGGCATAAAATTAGAGGATTCTCCTGAATCGACCAAACAATTATGGAGGTTTTTGTTGAAGAATTCAAATGTTAATAGGAACGGTGGAACAAAACATTTTCATTTCTTATCTTCAGAGCAAGCGTTCATAGTTTCTTTATTCCCTACATCTATGGGAGTTAGATTCCTTCCTGGGTTAGTGTTGGTCGTAGGGTTTTCTACTGATTTCAAAGCTTGTAGCAGGAAGTCTTTTTGCTGAGGGATTCTACATATGTTCATGACTGAAATTTCCATGAGCTTGGGCGATTGTTGAGTATGGATACTTATAGGATTCTTACGGGGAGAAAAAGGTGCTTTCGGGTGATCGAGAGTTGATCTTCCTCCCGAATTTTGGGTAGTAGAAAGGTCATTTGAGACAGGTTTACCTTTACTTCACATTTGTACCACCGAGACCTCTGAGGGTGGTTCTTAAGAATCAAATAGGTCATCGGAAGGAATAACTAGGTCAGGATCCCATATTAGCATGGTTGTATCTTCCGGTGGATCAATCTCTTCCTGATTAGCAACATTTATAACTGAACTACTTGATTGTTTGGTCAAGGAGACCTCATCTAGAAATCAATTGGCCATCAAATTCAAGGCATGTACCCATTGAGGGAAGTCTCTTTCGGAGTGGTTTTCCTGGTGATAAGTACAGAAAGAGTCGGATGCTACGTTTTCCAGATCGATGTTTAAGTTGGCTGGGGGAGGTTCAATTTATTTGAACGGGGGATTTCTTTTAAATAAAGGATTATAGGGCCTTTGACCTTGGTTTCCCTCCCCTGCACTTATTTTCATGTCTATGATTTCATTTGATAACTTCTTAACCATGCGTTGTAGGTCTTCTATGTCTCCATTACCCTTTTCAGGGCCCTATTTTGTTTGTTTCCTTGGGGTCCTAGTGAGCAATAATCATCTCCAGAGAGGGGGTTGAACTTATTTCTTAACTAAGGAGACCTGACTTTCTTTGCATCCTTTCATTTGGAACTCTATCGTTTTTTATTCTTCAAAATTCTTAGCCAGGGTCCGTTTGGCAGCCCTCTGCACAAACATGGAAATAGAAGTTGGGAGAGCATTAGCATATACCTCGATTTGCAATTCCTAAGTAGGTTTAGCTTTGGGCTGGAATTTTTTTAATATGGTAGTGAATATTTGATTAAAATATTTGACTCTTTCCTTCGAACTCATGGTGGCGGCGAACAACTCAGCCATCAGAGCTCCCATAGTATTTTCTTTTGCAAATTTATCTAGAAAATCCTTTTGAAACTTCATCCAACTAGTTATGGATCCTACATGTAAGTTAAAATACCACGTGGAAGCCAAATTCTCGAAAGTATAGGGGAATAGCCTGCATACTACATCTTCATGTTAGACATTCATAAGTCTAATCGCTAGTATGAATTTCTTGATATGATCTTCAAGCAATCCCGAGGTCTCGGGGTCAAACTTAGGAAGTAACTTCTCTGGATGTCTAGGAAGGTTATGTACTCATCCGGGGATGGCCAAAGAATCCCTGGCCAACCAAGGTTGATAGTTCTGAGGTGGGTTTCCTCTTTCTTCATCATGGTTTTTTTTGTCTTCCATATCTTTGGATCTTGAGTTAAACTCGTCTTCTTCCAAAAAATCGTCTGGCTCATAGAAGTCGTTGGTCGGCGTTTCAGCGATTAGGTTAAGAGGATGTTCGATTTTGGTGATGGAGAAATCTATTAGGTCTTATACTATGTGCACAAAGACCTGGTCAGGGTCTCAACCACTGGTCTACTCATTTTTTTTCTTAGAGGGAGTATCAAAGCTAAGGGTAGCGCACTGATCTGTCGAGCGTATGCTCTTGTGATTCTTCTGAATTGATTTAATTCCTCGTGAGGAAGAGAATGAGGTATATAAGGGAAAAAGTGTTCTTCCTCATGTTGGGGTGTATTACTTGTTTTAGGAGTACTCAGTGTGTGTGTGTTGTCTTGGGACTGAATAGCCATGCATGTGGGTTGTTTTGAATCTGCTGTCTGAAATATTATATGAAATATGTATTCAACCATTCATTCTTCAAACCCTCCTTCTAGAGTCAATTATGTTGATGGGTCCTAAATCCCTTTATCTCAATAGTAGAAACCAAACCCGCCATCGAGGCCCAATTAGACTCTGCAGTGTTTAATGGTGGAATGGTTCTCCAAATCTTGCGATCCGGCCGAAATAGTCGATGGGATTTACGTTTTCTTGTGAAGGTTCTCTCCTTCAGTTCAGGCGTTCTCTTTTTGTGTTTTTATATTAGGCAAGAGTGATATAAGATGAATCCAGTATAAACCAACTAAGTAACAAAGTGGGAACAAACTAAACTACTGGAGAAGAGGTTGAGCTAGGGATAACCCTTTACTCGAGCATGCAAGCAATGATTGTCTACCACAGGCCTAATACTAATACGGTAACCATGTAGATAATCCAATTACTGACTGAGATTCAAATTATCAAAAGAAAACATGCATGTGATAAATAATGGAAAGTAAAATAATTCCCTCAACTCTAATCATCAATCACATAATAACAAAAAGACTCATTTTCATCATTAAAGAAAGAATTGTAAAACATTGCATCAAATAACTTATCAATAGATTTAATAGCTCTGACTCATTAATGCATCCATTCATGAGACGAGATAGGAAATAGTTCTTCTCCACATCCAATCATACACGCATTTGATGAAAACTTAAACTTGTCTCTGGTCCAGAAGGACTTCTCAATTAAAGGCAGCTCCAAAATAATTCTTAACAAAACCAAAAAACGAGATTTTCTTACAACAACCATCGACCTTTAACTAATCGGTCGATGCTCCTATTTATAACATAAAATTAACTAAAAATAACAGCTAAAGTGAAGATAAGTAAAACAAAATTCACCACGTGGCGTTCTCTCCTATCAGTTGATCTGAGAGTCATCTAAAGATATCAATTTAAAAGGGTGACTCTTCTCGTACTCCAACCACTGGATGAGTATCTCCTCGCAGGTGTTGGTGTATGGGAATCTATGTTGTTCCATCGGGGCCACATAAATTTATATTATATCTACCGCATGTCCTGATACTTGAATAGACTGACACTTAATTGTTGCAGCATAGCACGATCTTTGATCGAGTGTTCCATAAACTGTCCCACCTGACCTGGCGTTGTGTTTGTCACCTTTGCTAGTTCTTCGACCCATGCTGAGTCTTACTCGATATGTGATTTGACTATGTCACGCAGGTCGACAAAGTCTCGGGGAGTCCGACGTCTTTCATCACCCGATTGATATTGATCCATTGTTTCTTGCACTTGGCCCATTTCTCTTGAATTTCTCGGTGTGGTTCCTGAGACATTTTTTCCCAATACTCGGATGATTTCTTTATGCAATCAAGACTTCTTTCGTTCAACACTCAAATGTCATGTTCTTATTTATCTTGGCCCTGTTGGACTGCACCAATGTAGTCAACTCTCTCCACATCTTGTTGCGCTTTCTCGTACGACCACTCCATATATTTTCATGTTGCAAGTGCCACGAGGGTGTCCTCCTGGAGCTCGGTTATCCTTGAAGTGAATAGGTGTCTCTCGTCTGTGAACTTTCTATAGGCCTAATTGAATTTGTTCCTTAGGTACATTGTGTCCTATGTAGTGTCCTATTAATACTTCACCAAGTGGCGCAAATGTTCCAATTCCTTTAAAGCAAGGGCCAGATCCTCTTCATCTCATTTAGCTCTATCCAGGGTGGAATCTATGATTTCCCTTCTTGTGCCAATGAGTTCAGATGTCTTAGCATGCTCTATATTGATCAAATGTTCCTCAGTAGTGATGAGGATGGAGCGATGTAAAGTGATCCTCCTCTTCTTGATGGTTCTCTAGACGATATCCTTCTTCCTTCGATCATAAGCTATGGCATGTATGTTTGCTACTTCGTCCACGGGTTCAGGAATCTGCTGATCCCCCCATGTGAGTGTGTTTCCCAGACTTTCACTGGTGTATACTTGTTACGAACTGGGTTCTTGAGTTTCCTCCATGTTCTCTGAAGGCGCGACTTCTGTCTGTCTCTCATCAAGGTTTTGAGTACTGACTGAAATAGAGGCATCGGGGATAGAATCTATACTTACTTGTTCATTGACCATTGAAACGTCGATTTCCTATTGCGAGGCTCTCTCCTTTGGGTCGTTTGACCCTGATTCATCCTTCGAACTATCTTCTCGAGTCTCCGGAGCATCAGGCATCTTAGTGTCTAGGACATTCTCGACTACTTTTCCTTTCTGTGGGACCTCTTGAATTAGGGCATCAGGAACAAGAGAAAATGTATTTGTTAGAAATACTAAGACAACTGAGAGGGGGGGGGTGAATCAGTTGTTACTTTTCTTAAACAATTTTATGCCTATTAAAATGTTACTAACCTTCTTCAAGTGATCATAAAGATTATGCAAGTCATGAACAACAGAAATAATAAACATCAATCACACACATGATATACACAGAGACAGATATTCATGAGGAAACCCATAAAGGGAGAAAACCTCTTCTTGGTATGATAGGCGGTCTTTTATGTTTTGTACATCATAAATCTTTGAGAACCAACTCAAAATGAGGCTACAACATATTCTTTAACAAGTTGCAACTTGTTGAGAGAATCAAACCTCTGGTTTCTCTAGCACCCACTCCCTGAGTGTTCCAGCACCAACTGGATGGAAGCACCAACTTCCAGTCACATAGGCAGCAACTTGTATAACAGAGAACAATGGTTCTCCCTTGCACCACCCTACCACCCTGGTTTTTTTGGATGCAACCAGATGGAAGCTACAACTCCCTGTGCTCAAGCACCCACTTAAAATTCTGAGGACAACAATCCTCCCTAACACCTCCCCACCACCCTGAAATATAAATCTTTGCTTTATAAAATTCATTACAGTGACATAGTATTTATCAATGGCTTACCAGTCTCATCATTGTTTTGCTACATTTCTCTGCTCTACCTGCATCAATGTCTTGTTGTTGCTCGCATCATCTTGCACATGCCTGTTCATCTTCTCTTATCCCTTTTATGCTCTGTGTTGCCTCTTCATTATTTTCGCTGCGTATTTGATATTCCCTTAAAATCATCCACTGCATCACTTCCTACACACCTACATCACAGTCTAAAATGAACTCTATCTTCTCTATTATGTATGTCTTTCACATGCCGATTCATCTTCCTAATCATCATTCAAACTCTTCCTCTTCTCTGGCGGTTATCCAGAATTGGTTCATCATCAGTGGACGTTATCCTGAGATTCTTTGGCTTCTCAGGTAGTCGCAATTCTTCACCTTCTCTGGCAGTTATAGTCAGTTGTTTTTGGTGTCTTTAGATTCTAATCCCCTTCCTTCATGTGACCACCAGCAGTGACCAGACTCCTATTCAAAAGGTGCTTCACGATCTTGGTCTAGTGAGCACTAGATCCTTTTTTCGATATGACCTTGGGTGATGAACTTCACGTGACCATGCGATTGTGAGCATGACCAAAGGTGGTTTGAGGGTTTAATATACTAGATATAAAAAGTATGCAAAACAAAAATAAAATGCTAGAAATGGAAAAATAACAACAATATAACTAGAACAATCACCACAATAACACTAAAATGATGTAAGAATAACAATAGAAATAACACTTTGATTCTGAGAGCAATGTTCACAAGCCTCTTTGAGGGGGAAACCTCCAGTCGAGAAGAGCTCTATTACAATAATCTCCAAGCTAGGGTTATCATACCCTCGACTCATATTTAAACTAAATATGTCTATCAAAAAAAGAATCTAGAGGAAGATCCTTCTAGAAGCGGAAGCTTCTATTAGGTCTTCTTACATTTGACTTATTCTTTTTTATTTCAAGGCCTTATTAATATTGACCTTTATTACATCCGAATATATTGCTCTACCTATGTGCGGGTTAGCACCCTAACATGTCCTCCCCCTTAAAAACAGCCTGGTCCTTAAGGCTTGAGATGTGGAAATTGCTGCAGAATGGTAGCTGGTTCCCAAGTGGCATCTGCTGGAGTTGTATCTTTCCACTGGACTAACACTTCCTTGATGGTTCTCTGATGCAGGCAATGCTCATGCTGGTCCAAAACTGCTTGTGTTTGTAGCCAAATGGATCCTTCTTCGGCTCACTCGGGAAGGTTTGTTTGAATTTGGCACTTAGTTCCAATCACCTTCTTTAAGCATGAAACATGAAAAACAGCATGTAGCTTCGAATGACTAGGAAAATCTAACTGATAGGCCACCTGTCCCACACACTTGAGAATGGTATAAGGACCATAAAATTTGCGCACTAGCTTCTGACAATGCTCGGCCTTGAGGGAATTTTTCTTGTAAGGTTGCAGTCGAAGAAACACTTGATCCCCTTCTACAAATTGACGTTCAGAGCGACCTTGATCTGCTTGTTGCTTCATGTGATTATGTGCCATGAACAAATTCTCTTTGAGGGTATGGAGAATAGCCTCTCGAACTGTAAGTGTTTAGTCAACCGCCTAGACCTTCAAGACACCAGGTAGGTATGAGAGAACTGAAGGTGGATTCTGTCCATATACCGCTTCAAAAGGAGTCATGTGTGTAGTTGTATGGTATGAAGTGTTGTACCACCATTCATCTAGGGGTAACCATTGAGCCCATTGATTTTTATTTTTCGAGGCAAAACACCTCAAATATGCTTCCAAACACTTGTTGACAACTTTCATTTGACCATCAGTCTGGGGATGATAAGTTGTGTTGAGATGCAATTGGGTGCCTTGTAGCTTGAACAGTTCTTGCCAAAAATTGCTTGCGAAAGTTGGGTCACGATCAGAAACAATAGAGTGTGGCATGCCATGAAGCTTGAAGACCTGATCCATAAAACTTTGAGCCACCGTGGATGATGTAAACGGGTGTTGAAGAGCGCAGAAATGAGCATACTTGGAAAGGTGATCAACAACCACCATGATGAATGATTTATTTCCCAATTTGGGTAAGCCTGTAATAAAATCCATAGATATATCTCCCCAAATAGCAAGTGGAATCGGAAGCAGTTGTAGTGTACCCAGAGATTTGACTGTTTCTCCCTTGTTTCGTTGACACACATCACATTCAGCAACAAATTACGAATATCTTGTTTCATACCATCCTAGAAAAAAGAACGTTTGACCCTATCATAGGTTTTGGTCAACCTTGAGTGCCCCACTGTGGGTGTAGCATGAAGCTCAGAAAGTACCGTGGATTTAAGATTTGATTGTTTACTTAAATACAAACGACCTTTGTATCGAAGCTCATCATGGAGCCAAGAGTACCATAGGGATGTTGGAGCATTGGACTGGAATTGTTGGATCAGATGTGAACTTTTGGGATCTTTAGCCATTCCTGGTGAACGACTTGGAGCCAATATGGTAAAATGAAGGAAAGAGAAAAAAGGGATCCTTCATCTTCATATTTTTGGGAAAGTGCATCCGCAACCACATTGTCATTTTCCTTTCTTGTAAATGATCTCATAATCATATCCAAAGAGCTTAGTCACCCATTTTTGTTTCTCCAGGGAGGAAATGCGTTGTTCCAAAAAATACTTGAGGCTTTGTCATGGTTTGTCTTAATTTGGAAGCATTTCCCCAATAGATAAGGGTGCCACAGATCAACGACTTGCAGAATAGCCAACATTTCCTTTTCATAGATTAATTTTCCTAGATTTATTTCAGATAGTTGCTTGTTGGTAAAGGCCAAAGTTTGACCCTCTTGCATAAGGACAACACCAATTCCTTTCCCTGAAGCATCACATTCCAAGACAAAGGTCTTTGTGAAATTAGGAAGGGCCAGGACTGGAGTGGTGCACATGGCCATATTCAAGGTTTAAAAACCTTGAGCAGCGACTGGGGTCCAAGTGAAAGAGTTATTTTTTAGGAGAGCAATGAGAGGTGTTGCAATCTTTCCATAATTCTTAACAAACTTGCGGTAATAACCTGTTAAGCCCAGAAATCCACACAAGCTTTTGAGAGTCTTTGGGTGAGGCCAGTCTTGCATAGCTTCAATATTTTTAGGATCCACCTTGACGCCATCCTTGCCAACCAGATGACCCAAGTACTCTACTTCTGAGGCGTCAAAAGCACATTTAGACTGTTTCAGGAAAAGTTGGTGTTGAGAGAGTAGATGGAGAACTCGATCCACATGAGAAATATGGTATGTCTAGGTTTTTCTACAGATGAGGATATCATCAAAGAAAACTAAGACAAAATGATGTAGAAAAGGATGGAAGACATGATTCATGAGGTTTTGGAAGGTGGAGGGGGCATTACACAAGCCAAAGGGCATGACCAAAAACTCATAGTGGCCCTCATGAGTTCGAAAGGCATTCTTGGGAATGTCTGCCTCTTTCATACGTATCTGGTAGTAGCCCAAACGAAGATGAAGTAAATAATTGGGCGCCACTCAATTCATCCAGGAGGTCATCAATGACAGGAATGGGAAATTTGTCTTTAATGGTAAGTTTGTTGAGGGTGCGGAAGTTAGGACACGTTCGCCAAGAACCTTATTTCTTCAGGACCATGACCACAGGAGAAGAGTAGGGGCTCATACTAGGGTGGATAACGCCTACATTAAGGAGTTACTGGACCATTTTATCAATTTCATTTTTTGGGGAAAAGGGGTGACAATACAGACGAATATTGGGGGGAAGGCTTCCGGGTACAAGGGGAATGGAATGATCATGAACACCATGGGAAGGAGGGAGTCCCTGGGGAGTGGAAAATACCACTTGATGTTTAGAAAGGATGGCTTGGAGGTCTTGCGGCACCGAGGGTGTCTATGTTGCTTGTATGGCATGGAGTTGGGAAATAACACCAGAATGACCTTTTTTAAGCATCTTTTCCATGCGATGGGAACTAATGATCTCAGGTGAACCAGTGGTGATGCCTTGGAACTTATATTGGTGGCCCTCCTGGTCAAAGTGCATGGTTAATTCCTTGAAATCCATGAGAATGGGACCCAAAGTCCTTATCCAGTCTGCACCCAACACAAGTCACAATCGCCCATGTCGATAGCAAACATACGATATTTCAGGTGGTAGTCACCAATTTGGAGATGCACATTTTCACAGTGCCCTCCACATTTCATGGAGCCACCATTGGCAGTCATGATTTGGAAATTATTGACGACATGGATGTAGCAATGATTTTTTTGGGCAATGAGGCAATGAATAAAAGTGTGGGTGCTTCCACTATCAACTAGAATGATGACCTTCCAATGCTTGATGTAACCGATTAGCTTGAGGGTTTTGGGAGCGGAGAATCCAATGAGATCATTGAGGGAAATGACCAGTTCTACTTTGGGAGGGTCTGAGGGAGGGGTTATGTTAGTGGTTTCAGGTGACTCAGACGTAAGGGGAGTTTCAACATCCTCTTTTGAAATATCCTCGGAGATGGCCATAAAAATATTTTGTTCCTTACACTTGTGGCCCGGGAAATATTTTTCATCACAATTATAACAAAGTCCTTTGAGTTGGCGTTCAACCATTTCATCCTTGGTCAATTTTTGGATCTTTAGTGGAGCGGAGGGAGTAGTGGGATTTACTGGTTTAGGGCGAGGGATAAAAGCGGCTTTCTGGTTTTTAGAAGATACAACCTGTTGTTCTTATTTATCTCTTTTAGTAGCCTCCACCCAACTCTAAGGCCGAGCCATGAGGACATGGGTCTGAATCTCATCCTTGAGGCCACTGATAAAACACTCTCGGAAAAAGGCAACAGACATGCCCTCTGTCCGAAAATCCAGGCACTCAAAAGCAGCTATAAAGTATTATATTGTTCCTAATTGTTTCAACTTTTTCAAATGGCCCAAATGGTTGGTGTTAGTGTCAAAGCATTCATAAATCTCTGCCACAAAGTGTGTTCAAGAAATATACCCTTGACGGGAAGTTTTTCTCCATTGCCACCATTGTCAATGTTCTTGATCTAGATGGAGAACACCATACCGTAGTTTGTCCAAGTCATCTATAATGTCATATAAAGAGAAACGATGTTCCATTTGGGTTACCCAAACAATGGGATCTGAGCCATCAAATTTGGTCACATCCACCCGCGGAAGGCGTAGGTCACGTTGAAAGTGATGGTGCTGAAACTTATGGGAATAAGAGGAATGCTCACCTTCAGTATGTAGGGGTGAGTCAGAGGAAGGGTTATCTGTAGGGATACAAAGCTTGGTGTAGAGTGACGAAAAGACAGATTTAAGCTGGTTGGTCAGGTCTTGTTTGATTTCCTCCATTGAGGATTTCATGGTTGTATTGATGGCAGCAACATTGGCACTGAGTTGTTTCACTTCTTGTTGGGTCTCGGTGAGACTAGATTGTAAGGTATTGAAGTGAGCTTCCAAGTATTTGCTGTGGGTATGGGCCATGAGGACGAGGGAACCGAAAAGGGGCAAGTGGGGTCAATTTTTTTTCCGAAAAATGATATGTATGAATGTGATAAGGGCAAAGAGATGAATCCAATGGAATAGGTCTCAAATAATGGTGAAAATTTTTCCAGACCCTTTTTTTTTACACCTGCGGAGTTATACTCCGGTCTGAAGAATACTGCAGTGATGAAATGCCCAAATGCTTAACCAAGAAGAAAAGTGTATTTACTTGGCAACTCGAACACAGTTGCGTGACAATAGATCTTGTTTGTTTTAATTTGATTATGTTTCTGTCCCCAAGGGTTAGGCATTCAAGGGTTCTATAGAAAAGGGTTTTCCCTATGCTATAACTCTCAGATATACGTGTGAGGTCCAAAAATAGTACTCGGCCCAATATCTCAGGGCACTAACTAAGGAGGATAGATCGTACCCTTATCCATACTACTCGACTACCCAGGTACTAGAGAGTATCTTCCCGAGTGTTGTTCTCGATGTCACAATAGCCGTCAGGTGGCTGATCAGTTTCTCTAAAGAGGGATTCAGGAAATCTAGGTCGATCCGTATATAGGTGTTGTCTGATTTGATACCACTCAAAGGGGTACCAACAGGGGTTACAAGGGTGGCCAACAGATGTGCGCTTAAGAACCACTTGTATTTCATGTATGTATGAATCCCTCAAATGTGGGTTTATGCGCATAATGACAGATCTTTGTGGCTTAAAGACACTAGAATATATCTCTACCCTGGAAAAAAAAATTACCCACTTTCTGCCAAGGAAAGTGCTCTGATACCACTTGTAATATACCAGATATAAAAAGTATGCAGAACAGAAATAAAATGCTAGAAATGGCAGAATAACAACAATATAACCAGAACAATCACCACAATAACACTGAAATGATGTAAGAATAAAAACAGAAATAAAACTTTGATTCTGAGAGCAATGTTCACGGGCCTCTTCGAGGGGGAAACCTCCAGTCGAGCAGATCTCTATTACAATAATCTCCAAGATAGGGTTCTCACACCCTCGACTCCTATTTATACTAAATACGTCTATCAAAAGAAGCATCTAGAGGAAGATCCTTCTAGAAGAGGAAGCTTCTATTAGGTCTTCTTACATTCGACTTATTCTATTTTATTGCAAGGCCTTATTAATATTGACCTTT
>SNQJ01S0023830.1:67526-105255 GCA_010110895.2 Picea sitchensis | reverse complement strand
TTCGACTTATTCTATTTTATTGCAAGGCCTTATTAATATTGACCTTTATTACATCTGAATATATTGTTCTACCTATGTGCGGGTTAGGACCCTAATAGAGGGCAACCCTCTTTTCGCCCCACAATTCACTACATAGCTTCATGTATGCCTTTGGTGATACCGTGGTTTTGATTGTGGCCCGCTCAAGAAAAATTAACATCCGAGAATGTTCTAAACCCGCAATGTGATGGGACCATCGATCTCATGATCTTGACGGTGCTCTTAAACAGACGGTTCAGATCCATCTTTTCTAGTTTTGTGGATCATATCTAGCCTTCCTAAATCAATGGTTGTGATTTACTTCGTGATCCGAGCTCTGGGAGTTTCAAATCTCAACCCCTGCTTATCTTTGTATGCCAAACTTCTGGAGTCAATGATCTGCGGACACCTATTCTTCAAAATTGACAGCTCTACCTCTACTTCGGGAATTTTGACCTTTCAACCAAATCGACGATTCTGCGGCCCCTTTCTCGATCAATGGTTGAGATCTCCTTCGGGTCTCCAGACTTATGAAATCTCAACTCTCAAACTTTACTTCCCCTCGAATTATACAGATTACTACCACGTGTCCTTTCTGACATGGTCTTCCATGTGTCCTTGCTGACGTGTCTGCCATGTTTCCTTGCTGATGTGCTCTGCCACATGTCCTTGTTGAGGTGGTCTTCTAACATCGGTGAGACATCTAGGCAGTGTAGTGGAGTGTGGAGGCAGAGCGTCGTAGTGGACTGTGGTGTGTAGCGAGTAGTGGAGTGTGATGTCATGTAGCGGGTAGTGGAGTGTGATGTCAAAGCGCAGAGGTGGTATGTATGAGTCGTTTGGTGGTTTGGTCGGAGGGGGGGTTAGGCAGTAAGTGGTAATGAGAGAGGGGGCTCCGAGTTGATAGAAAGGTGATATGTATGAGTGTCCCACATGGAAAATACCACCAACTCGGATCCCCCCCCCCCACGGTTAAAGGAAGAAAGGTAGGGAGGGTCTAATATGCCCTATCGACCGTAGATCTGAGTGCCAAATTATCGACCATTGATATTAGCACACCCTTATTCTAACTTATCTTGTCCTTCCACTTTAGAATGATCCAACAACTGAAATTTACTTCGGATGATTCGATGGTCAAGGATTTATTTCAAATCTCTGGGTCTTCAAACTTCGAAGATTTCAAATCTCAAACTGGAGCTCTGGATCAGACAGCCCAAATTCACTTCGGATGATCTAACTCTTGAGATCTTCTTTGGATTATATAACAACTGAGATTTACTTCGGATGATCCGATGGTCGAGAATGTATTTCATCTCTCTAGCTCTCCAGACTTCAGATATTTCAAATCTCAAACTGACGCTCTGGATCAAACGGACCATATTCACTTTAGATGATCTGACGCTTGAAATTTACTCTGGACGATCTGACGGTTTAGATATATTTCAGATGATCGGATGATCGAGATTCACTTCAGATCTCCGCGTCTCCGGGATTCAGATATTTCAAATCTCAAAATGAAAAATCTGAAGTGAGATTTTT
Organism: Picea sitchensis; assembly: GCA_010110895.2. NCBI lineage: Eukaryota > Viridiplantae > Streptophyta > Pinopsida > Pinales > Pinaceae > Picea > Picea sitchensis. The sequence goes on along the minus strand of SNQJ01S0023830.1, from coordinate 103,701 downwards.
TCGGATCTTAACCTCCTCCGATATTTATACCCGAACTAAATGGTGTTCTTCGATCATGATCCTAGATAGATGGCTTGATCTATCTACAATGCATATCTTCTAGCTTATCCTATCCTTCCACTCGAAAGTGATCTGACGGCTGACGGGAATTAGGATAATCAAATTCTCAACCATTTGGCCCTGATCATGTTTTAGTACTGCACTTTTCCTTCTGAGCTTTGATCTCTTCATACTATTCGATTCTCCTCCTAAGCTTATGATTTTCATGTTTTCCATCAAAGTTGTTGTTATTTCCATCAATGACAAGCACACTCTTCCTATAAAATATGCCAACAATATCACCCTTTGGCACTAATGGAAACCCTAAAAGGTTGCGCTATTCTGCTTGGACCTCCAACTGTAGCATCACAACCACTCCTTTTCTCCCCCTTTGACATCAATTTCAAAGAAAACATGCACCCCCTGAGTTGTTGTAGTACTTTTTGGAGGTATTAGATATTCAACCAACACACACTCCCCCTGACAGAATGGACTCTCTTAGGTGAGAGAAGGGATGACACCCAGATTCTGACAGATATATTCAAATGGTGTCTTGGCTAGGAGTTTAGTAAATATGTCTGCAATTTGTTCTGTGGATGGAATATAATTCAATTGAAAAACTCTGTTTGTAACCTAATATTTAGAAAATGATACTTTATTGGTATATGCTTCGTCTTTGAATGGATAACAGGATTCTTTGAGACACTAATGGAATTGGTGTTATCACAGTGAAGTGGAATGGGATCAGTATAAGTTACCTTCAAATATACAAGAGTTTGTATAATCCATAAGATATGAGTGCAGCAATGTACTCTGCTTATGTATTTGATAATGAAATAGATCCCTTCTTCTTACTAAGCCATGCTACTAACGAATCACCTAAGAATAATGCACCTCCACTAGTGCTCTTTCTCTCATCCAAACAGTTTTCCCAATCAACATCTGAATATGCAGTTAATTGTAAATTATGATTTCTAGGATACCAAATATCATAAGTCATTGTACCCTTCAAATATTTGAGTATCCTCTTGACAGCTGCTAAATGACTTTCTTTAGGAGACGATTGATATAGACCTACCATTCCAACATCTTGCATTATATCAAGATGGGATGTTGTGATGTACAGAAGACTGCCTATCATTGATCGATATGTTCTTTTATCAACATCAGGTGAAATATCATCTTTACTGAGCTTGCAACCAATCAACATAGTTGTACTAACATGAGAGGAATATTCCATTTGAAACTTCTTTAACATATCTTTCAAATATTGTTCTTGAGAGATAAATATCCCTGCAGAACTCTGATTTAATCATAAACCAAGAAAATATGACATTTCTCCTATCATGGACATCTCAAACTCAGTCTACATTGAATTAGAAAACCACTAAACTGAAGGGTCATTAGTGCATCCAAAAATAATGTCATCTACATAAACTAAAACAACTAATAAATCATCACCTTCAGATTTTATGTATAGATTATTGTCAACAATACCTTTCTTGAACCCTTTGTCCTATAGAAATTTGTCCAGTATTTGATACCGTGCACGTGGTGCCTATTTCAGTCCATATAATTCCTTTTTCAACTTACATACATAGTCAAGATTATATGTCAGTGAAAATCATTCAAGTTTCTCCACATATACATCTTCTTCTAGATCTCCATTAATAAATGTTGAATTAACATCCATCTAAGATACTTTAAAGTTCTTATGATATGCATAGGCAAGAAACATTCTGATGGCTTCCAATCTTGCCACTAGTGCAAAGGTTTCATCAAAATCATGTCCTTCAACTTGTCCATACCCCTTACAGACCAATCTGGCTTTATTCCTAACAATTTTTTCTTGTTCATTCATTTTTTTATTAAACACCCATTTGGAGCCAATTACATTCTTATTTGCAGGTCTAGGAACAAGATCCCAAGTATTGTTCTTCTCAATCTTATCTAGTTCCTCATTCATTGATTTTAACCAATTTACATCTTTACTGGATTCATTAAAGTTCTTGGGTTCCACCATGGATATGAATGCTATATGTGATTGCTCGGTGCCTTTGATTATCCTTCTCCTAGTTTGTACACCTTTGTCTTTCTCACCAATTATTTGACTTGCAGGATGATTCTTTTAAGTAATTCTGGAGGAAGGATTTGATGTTGTTTGTTGATTTGAGTCTGCCTGAGTATTTGTATCTTCATATGAATCAGAGTCTTCTTTTTCTGATTCTTGGACCTATGCATATTCAACTTCAACTATATCCTCTGTTGTTGATTCAATATTGTTCACCTCTCTTACTGGGACTCCTTCATCAACTTTTATGCCAATACAATCAACCAATTTATGCAGCCTCTTATTATAGCATTTGTATCCTTTACTGTTTGTAGCATACCCTAAGAAGATGCCTTCATCATCCCTGTCATCATACTTTCCAAGATATTCATTATTATTCTTTATGTAGCACTTATTCCCAAAGACTTTGAATTGTTTGATTGAAACAGGTCTTCCATACCACATTTCATAAGGTGTCTTGTCACTGTGTGGTCTGGGGTGAGATTTGTTAAGAATATGGATTGATGTGTGTATTGCTTCTACCCAATAGGTTTGACCAATATTATTCTCATTCATCATTGACCTGGCCATTTGCTGAACTGTTCTGTTTTACCTCTCAACTACTCCATTTTGTTGTAGAGTTCCTAGGATTGTGTATTCTCTTTTGATCCCATGTTTATCATAGAATTACTTGAAATCACTTGACATAAATTCTCCTCCTCTGTCTGATCTTACAACCTTTAATCTGTTGCATGTTTGATTCTTAGTTAAAGCCTTAAATATTTTAAATTTCTCAAATGCTTCAAATTTTTCTTTGAGAAAAGCAACCCAAGTGAGTCTGGAGTAATCATCAATGATTAGCATGAAGTAGGTTTCCTTCCTTGTGCCTTCATGTCTTGATGGTCCACATAAATCCATATGAACTAATTGGAGTGGTTTCTCTGTTGAAGTAGAGCTATTGGATTTAAACTGTGTCCTAGTTAGCTTTCCTACTTCGCAGGGTTTGCACATAGAATCTTGTGGCTTTGATATTCTTGGAAGATATTTTACTGCTTCAAGATTTTTGAGCTTGATTGAGTGGTCAAAGTTTAGATGTCCAAGTCTCGTATGCCATAACCATCTTTCATCATGTTTTCTTAGATGACACTCTTTTCTATCTTCTTTCAGTACATATACATTATTATTTGTTCTTATGCCTTTAGCCACCACTTGTCCTAAGTTTACAGAATTTATCTTACAATCTTTGGAAGTGAACACCACTTCACATCCTCTATCACACATTTGACTTACACTGATCAAATTATGTTTCAATCCATCTACAAGCAGAACATCATGGGATTTTCCTTTACCATTACTCAAACTCACCATCCCTTTACACTTTATTTTACCTGGTTCATCATTTCCAAAGGTCACATTCCCTATTTTTCTTTTACTTATAGACAAAAACTTATCCTTGTCTCCATTTATATACTTGGAAGATCCATTGTCTATATACCAGGGGTCTTTTTGTTTTTGATATGAAAGTACTAGACCACATTTTTCACTATATTTCTTTTTCCATGTGCTGGCATTTCTGGCTAAGGGTTTTATCCTTGGATCTACTTTGTAATTCTTCATATGGAAGTTTGCGGCTTTGTGGCCGAAGTTATGACAATTATAGCATTCGAGCTCATTGTTCAATAGGTCAAAGTGATTGGTGCAACTTTGTATACTCATTGGTTGTTTAGTTCTATGTTGCAAATATTTCTTATTTCTTGATCTCCTCGGTTGCATGTCTCTAAACTTAATTTGACAATTTGAAATCTTATGACCAAAATTAGATCAGTAAAAACAGTAACCATGGAAGAAATTTTGATACCTGAAGAATGGTGTTCTTCTTGGAATTTGTTGCTCCATCTTCTGATATCTTTTTTTTTTTATCAAGGATCATCTTGTCTTTATTAGTTTTTGGTGGCGGAGTACTCACATGTTCTGATTGTCTGTTGACTTGGAACTTGATCATCTTTATTGGCTCTTTGCTTTCTGGTTGTTTGTTGCTTGAACCACTTACATAGCCTAAACCAATCTTCAACAAAGGATATATTTGTTTGCTCAGAATGTCATTTAGTTTTGTTGAGGCTTTAATGCTTGGAATATTTTGGAGATATAATGATTTAAACTTCTCCATCTCTTTCCTGGTTTTTACTACCTCTTCTTCCAAGGATTCACATCTTGCCTTCTTCTCTGATAAATGTTGTTTCAGAATTTCCTCTATTTTCTTTGCCTCTTCTAATTCCACTTTTATCAGGGCAATGTCTTCATCAGGTTTTTTGTTGTCTTTTTCGAACTGTATCAGCAATTGTTTTTGCTTTTTCTTCTTAAATTTGAGTCTAGCAATTTCTTCTAGGGCACTGGTTTGTTCTCCTTCCAAGTCAACCATGGCTTCTTCATAATTAACATCACTTCATGTGATTTTATTATCATAATCCTCTTTGGCCATAAGCATAAATTCATTAACCTTATCTTCACAAGAAGAATCACTATCGGTGTCTCCTGAAGAGTCATCATTGTTTACACATAAACTTTTCTTTTTACCAAATCTCTTGGATTTGTACTTCTCTTCACCTTCAGAGTTCTGGTCCTTCTTCTTGTGTGGAAACTTAGATGCAAAGTGACCTATATTTCCGCAGTTAAAACATTTGAAGGGAAACTTGCCTTGGTACTTGCCTAATCCTTTCTTTAGTCTTCTCACAAATTTTGCTTCAATTTCATCAGCCTTAGAATCCTCATTCTTATCTTTTTTAAATGGTGCTTCTCTAGAGGTGGGTTTATCCTTACTAATCCTCATTTCATAAGCAGTTAGAGTTCATAGAAGTTGATCAATAGACAAAGTCTTAAGATCATTTAGTTCTTCTATTGAAAAAACTTTTGGATTAAGTCTATTTGGTAGAGATCTCAAAATCTTCTGAACTAAAAATACATCTTCAATCTTTTCACCAAGACCCTTCATGGAATTCACAAGCTCCTCAAGTCTTAAGAAAAAATTATTAATTGTTTCATCCTCATTCATCTTTATTTGTTTGAACTGTTATCTGTAGGTTTGAAGCTTGGCATCCTTTACCTTCTCATTACCTTCATAATTGTTGATACGTTTGTCCCACATTTCTTTGGCAGATTCTAAGTGCATAACTATTACAATTTTTTCTTCTGCAAGCACACTCATAATAGAATTCATAGCCTTAGAGTTGAAGATGAATTATAGCTTGTCATCCTTATTATCTAGTACAATTGGCTTTACATAATCAGTCTCTATCACATCCCAGACATCTACACCTAAAGCCAGTATGTAGGTTCTCATCCTAACTTTCCAGAAGGCAAAGTTTGTTCCATTGAAAAGGGGGGCCTTATTGGTTGAAGTCCCTTCATGACTTGTCATGTTTAATCTTATTGATCTACCTTTAAATAAAAGGAACCTGCTCTAATACCAATTGTTGGAAATACTAAGACAACTGAGAGGGGGGAGTGAATCAGTTGTTACTGTGTTTAAACAATTTTATGCCTATTAAAATGTTATTAACCTTCTTCAAGTGATCATCAAGATTATGCAAGTCATGAACAGCAGAAAAAATAAACATCAATCACACACATGATATACACAAAGACAAATATTCATGAGGAAACCCATAAAGGGAGAAAACATCTTCTTCTTAGAATGATAGGCAGTCTTTTATGTTTTGTACATCATCAATCTTTGAGCACCAAATCAAAATGAGGCTACAACCTCTTCTTTAAAAAAATGCAACTTGTTGAGAGCACCAATCATATGGTTTCTCTAGCACCCACTAGAAGGAAGCACCAACTCCTTGAGTGTTCAAGCACCAACTGGATGGAAGCACCAACTTACAGTCACATAGGCACCAACCTGTATAACAGATAACAATGGTTCTCCCTTGCACCACCCTACCACCCTAGTTTTTCTGGATGCAACTAAATGGAAGATACAACTCCATGTGTTCAAGCACCCACTTGAATTTCTGAGGACAACAGTCCTCCCTAGAACCTCCCTAGCACCCTGAAATATAAATATTTTCTTTATAAAATTTATTACAGTGATATAGTATTTATCAATGGCTTACCCGTATCATCATTGTTCTGTTACATTGCTTTTCTCTGCCCGCATCAATGTCTTGATGTTGATCACATCATATTACACATGCATGTTCATATTCTCTTATCCCTTTTATGTTATCTGTTGCCTCTTCATTATTTTTGTTGTGTCTCTGATCTTCCCTTCAGATCATCCACTGCATCTCTTCCTACACACCTACATCACACTCGAAAACGCACTCTATATTATTTGTTCTGCATGTCTTTCACACACCGATTCATCTGCCTGATCATCATTCGAACTCTTCATCTTCTCTGGTGGTTATCCAGAATCAGTTCATCATCAGTGGGCGTTATCCTAAGATTCTTTGGCTTCTCAGGAAGTCGCAATTCTTCACCTTATATGGAAGTTATAGTCAGTTGTTTTTGGCGTCTTTGGCTTCTAGGCCCCTTCCTTCACATGACCACCGACAGTGACCAGGCGCATGTTCAAAAGGCGCTTCATGATATTGGTCTAGTGAGCACTAGCTCCTTTTTTCGATATGCCCTTGGGCGATGAACTTCACATGACCTCGTGATTGCGGGCGTGGCCAAAGGTTGTTTGAGGGCAACCTGCTTTTCTCCCCACAATTCACTACAAAGATCCACGTATGCCTTTGGTGATACCGTGGTTTTTATTGCGGCTCCCTCAAGAAAAATTAAGACCCGAGAATGTTCTGACCCTGCAATGCGACAGGATCTCACAATCTTGATGGTACTCTTGAACGGAGGGTTCAGATCTATCCTTTAAAGTTCTGCGGATCAGATCTAGCCTTCCTAAATCAATGGTTGTGATTTACTTTGTGATCTGGGCTCTGGAAGTTTCAAATATAAACCTCTGCTTATCTTCGTATGCCAAACTTATGGACTCGATGATCTGTGAACACATGTCCTTCTCAATCGACGGTTATGCCTCTACTTCGGGAATTTTGACCTTTTAACCAGATCAATGGTTCTGCGACCCCTTTCTCGATCAGCAGTCAAGATCTCCTTTGGGTCTTTGGACTTCTGAAATATCAACTCTCAAACTTTACTTCCCCTCGAAGTATACAGATTACTGCCATGTGTCCTTGCTGACATGGTCTTCCATGTGTCCTTGCTGACGTCGTCTACAACATGTCCTTGCTAAGGTGGTCTGCTGACATGGGTGATATGTGTAGGCAGTGTAGTGGAGTGTGGAGGCAGAGTGTGGTAGTGGAGTGTGACATGTAGTGGGTAGTGGAGTGTGACATCGGAGCACGAAGATGGTATGTATGAGTGGTTTGGTGGTTTGGTCGGAGTGGAGGTTAGGTAGTAAGTGGTAATGAGTGAGGGGGGTCCGAGTTGATAGGAAGGTGACACGTATGAGGATCCCACATGGAAAATACCACCAACTCGAATCCCTCCCTCGTGGTTAAAGGTAGAAAGGTCAGGGGGGGTTTCATATGCCCTGTCGACTATAGATATGAGTGCCCGATTACCAGCCGTTGAGATTAGAGTGCCCTTATTCTAACGTATCTTATTATTCCACTTTAGAATTATCCAACAACTGAAATTTACTTCGGATGATTCGACGGTCGAGGATTTATTTCGACTCTTTGGGTCTCCGGACTTTGGATATTTAAAATCTCAAACTGATGCTCTGGATCAGACAGCCCATATTCACTTCGGATGATCTGACACTTGAGATATCCTTCAGATGATCTGACGACTGAGATTTACCTCGAATGATCCGATGGTCAAGAATTTATTTCGGCTCTCCAGACTTCGGAGATTTCAAATCTCAAACTGACGCTCTGAATCAGATGGCCCAGATTCACTTCAAACAATATGACGCTTGAGATTTACTCCAGACGATCTGATAGCTAATATCTATTTCAGATGATAGGACGATCAAGATTCACTTCGGCTCTCTGGGTCTCCAGGCTTCGGGTATTTCAAATCTCAAACTGAAAAATCTGAAGTGAGATTTTTCCGGAGCTTGACCTGCTCGCATATTTATACCCAAACTAAATGTTGTTTGTCGATCATGATCCTAGATTCATGGCTCGATCTTTCTACGATGCAGCTCTTCTAGCTTATCCTGTCCTTCCACTTGAATGTTATCCAATGGCTGATGGGAATTTGGATAGTCAAATTCTCAACCGTTTGGCCCTAATCACGTTTTAGTACTGCGCTTTTCCTTCTGAGCGTTGATCTCTGCATATTGTTCACTTCTCCTCTTGAGCTTATGCTTTTCCTATTTTCCATTGACATTGTTGTTCTTGCAATCAATGAAAAGCACACTCTTCCTATAAAATATGCCAACAGTCTTCTCCAATCCCTTTTCTTCTTTGATATTTACAGGGGTCCCAAGAGATACCTCTTGGCTTTGATTATCGTCATATATCTTTATCAGCTCACTTAAGGGGTTTGATGCACTAGTCCTCTGCCATGCTTCAATAGTCCCTGGCTGAGCCGAAATGTTTGTCGGTGATCCAGGTGGTGGCGTTGTGAATTCAGGGTCGTCTAACCCATCAAGTTCATCAAGGTCTATGAATTCAACGTTGCTTGGTCCCGTTTGTCTTTCATCCATGTTGTCAGCGGGGACCTTGGCATATTTATGATGTTTGGTTCATTCTGCAGCTGATCCATTATCTGATGTGCATTTTATATCATGAGTAACACCCTCTCCCATGCATCTTGAGCCTTGGGGGAATTTCTATCTGGCACTGGGGTTACCTTGGGAGTTTTTGCTACTTCGACCGCTAACATTTCTTCTCTGGATGTGAGGGCCTATTGACCTGATTGTTCTAGGATTGTCATATGTTCATCCAGGTGCATGGATCTAAACCTTGTCATATTGGGTTCAACCATCCTTTCCACCACTTCATCCCAATCCTGAGCATTTTCGGTGAAGACCTCGTCTTCGAATTTTTCATGGGCGTATGGCCAGCAGGATGACACTTGAGATGCATGTTTTAGGACTAGACCTTTTCGATCATGTTTGCGAAAATGGTCGGTCTGGAATCGAAACTCTAATTGACTCAGTCCTTCTTGATTATCTTGGGCAGTGTATTTTACTAGATAGAAACCTATATGGAATCCATAAGGTATAAATGTATGTTTCTTGTCTTTCACCAGGGAAGCGGTGTAGCCTTGCAGGATAGTCTGGTAGCATATTTCCCCTACCACTAGTCGATTAGGAACATGCATGGGTAAAAGGTGTGGTGCCTCGGTGGCCCTGAAAACCATGATATAGGTATCGTGCTCATCCAGATACTAGTGGCCAAACTTTGATATCATCTTTTTGGCTGCAGTCGATAGTATTGGACACTCTTTCTTGAAAATAATGAAATGAATGTGAGCGATGAATTCATCATAGATGAGGGAGTAGGATTTTTTGTACCTGTTCTCCCATAAGATGGTGAAATATACACGGAATGGAAGTTCCAAGACGTGGCAGCTCAAGTTCATTTCGACAAAAACGTTTCTAGCGCAGATGACATCCAATAAATAAGAAGCCATGTAGAAGGATGGAGTCTCTCCTTCTTTCATCATTTGAGCCTATTGTATGAAAATGCTCAGCTGCTTGGAAATGATGGCACCCCAGTTTAAAAATTTCCCAAAAATGGCTATAGTATAAGCTAGAGGCATCGAAGCCTTTGAGAACCTGGAACAATATAATTTTCTTCCCATACAACCGGTAGATGAGGGCCATTAGATAGATATACAGCTCCCTTAAGTTGGTCATTTGGTACTAGCCGAAGGTTTGATTGATGTACTTTTTATCTTCTCTCCACCGCGAATCCATCATCCGGACAGTGTCGTAGTGCTCATAAAAGTTGACAACGAAATCGGTGTTCAGTCTCTCTTTCAGGTCTCTAAGCTTATAATAATTCTGCACCTCTACCAGAAGGAACACCCCGACACACTCACCATTGTCATAGTTGATCAGGAACTTTTGTGTGTATGTGTGGTCAATGAGCCATTGCAGCAGTTCGATATAGGGAAACACTGGGGTTCTTCTCACTACCATGTGCAAGTAAGACTACCGGATATTTGGAAAAACTTCATCATCAATATTTCTCATGTTGGGGTCGTTGTGCAGGATATATTCTAGGAATTCCTCCTGGCTGATCTTCTTGAAGAGTTCTCCCCAGTGCGGGAGTACCGCCTTACCCTCTGTGTTTGCCTTTGTGTTTCCATAGGTCAGGGTTTGAGTTAAAATATTCTTGGTGGATGTTCTGATGACTGGTTTCGGCCTTGGAGCAAATTCTAATTGTTTTGTTGTCCCTGGGAACGAGCCTTCTCCCACCTATCGTTCCTTTAGCTTAGGTTATCTTGGTGATTTCCTAGTGTTTGGATTTCTTGGAGGAATTGTTCCTGCAAATCAAAATAAAATACTTTAGGGCCTGTGCATAGTGCGACATTGGATATTAATGTATATACGAAGTGAAAATACAAAAATCCAAACTGGTACATACCTTTAACACTTTCTAAACGTTGTAGTTTGATATTCATGGGGATCTCAGAATATTTTGAGTTGCTCATCTTGTTCCTATGGATGCTTTGAAATTGCTTTGCGCACAGAATCATCTTGTTTACAATGGTTGAAGAGGATTTAACGGGGAAGAACTTACCGATCGTATCAACCAATTAAATCGGGTGACGAGTGAAATTCAAATGAATCTACTGCCAAATCTCTGCAATTTAATTCATCATGGGTTGACAGTGGAGGTGCAAAGGGTGATGTGTTTTTTCGGTAAGTTTAAACGGTCCTTTTGATTCACGGACGAATTAACAACTAATGCAAGATTTGAAATTAATTAGTCCCTTAAATGCTCTAGATCAAAACTTATCTAGCGCTAAAATGTCCCATCGTGTCGCTTTCCTAGTGGGTGGATCGGGGGTTGGTAATACGTTACAAGTTTTTTTGATGATGTCATTTTGTGAAATACCTCCGACGCTGATCGATTTCATCGTACGGTGATGATGTGGCACAATTGGCTCGGGACATGTGGCATTGAATACCGGTGACTTAGCTCCCGTGTATTGGTCGGGCTCAGGACTTTATTCAAGTTGTGCGTTCTTAAACTAAAACTCAGATTTCTGATGCCAAAAGGGTTTCAGAGATCAACGATCGGGGATAAACCTATCACGTAGTTTCCTTTGGTTTATCGTCCTTAAAACTCCTGATGCCGAAATGTTTTGAAAGTCGACGATCGGAGAAAAACTTTGGTGTGGTATGAATGTTCGTCGCGATTTGGTCTTCTCTGATATTTCTAAGCGCTTTAGGTATGGGATATCTGCGATATCATTTCCTTCTTCATTAACTTTTACTCTCTTCACCTTCTACCGATGTAGATGAAGATCGTTGCTCGACGACCACGGTTTTTCGAGTGATTTTCCTTCATCTTTTAAATCCTTTCGATGTCAAATTTGGGCACATCAGGTGAAACATTTTGGCTGTTGATTCTTTATTTAAAATTTAATCCTTTTAAGTCATGATTTTTCATAAATTCAAGCAAAATTTGAAAGACTTGATGAGATTCAAGCTGATAAGCAAAGGCAACATTTTTCACAATGAAGTCAAATTAGACAATGCAAAAGATCAAGTGGTACCCAAAAATTAGAATTTGACAAAGGCTTTTTAGGGTGTGTTGAGTGCTCAATATAGTCGTCATATCAAACAAAGATTAATTCATGACTGCCAGATCTCGTTGAAGGCATATCGATGGCAGAGAGAAATTGTGAAAATTGCAAGGGAAATTAAAGAGTGTGCAAGTTCAGACTCCACAACCCCTCAGGATCATTGATCTTTCTAGATCATCATGTCAATGGTGGATATCAACCCTGCAATGGATGAGCATCTTTGCATTGCAGAGATCAGGAGGACAGTTAAAATGCGAGCAAGTTTAAGCTTCACAATCATTTGATGTGTCGATATTCACAGTCCATTTAAACAAGACCGTCGATCTTAGAAAGTGAGATAAGAAACCAAAGGATTAATATGAGGTCATAGCTCTTGGTCGCATGTAGAGAAGACAGAGGACTTTGCGTATTTGGAAAAATTTGTGCAAGGGTTGCAAAGCAGTCAAAAGCTCTGAAGAGTGAGAGTAAATACATGTCATTGATCACACTGGACATGTGGAAGCCATCCGGTAGTTAAGTGATTTGAAACTCCAAGAGAACTATGAAGCAATGACAGAAAGGTCCCCAAAGGATGAAGCATCGGAGTGGATCTTGACCACTCGTTCCAAAAAACACATGGACCGTTGGGATCTATTTTTCATCACTCTGGATATTACGTCACTCTGGAGATTCGACACTCCGAAGGAAATAGAGTGCAACATTGTGAGGACTCACGAAGGCCTGAAGGTCGGATTCCATCCCATCTTTCTGTTGGAGGTGAATGTGTGGTGATAGATCCCATATTTTAGGTACATGGCACTTTGGCGAATTTTTGTCGTCGAGCAAATAGGGAGAAAACTCTCGAATTCCCGAAAAGCATCTCGGTCGTCGGTTAGATGAGAGTTGTGGGTCATTGATCTTTATTGACATTCGGTGCTCAATCATTTCATCATTTCAGCCAGGGATGATTTTAAGGATGGAAATTTATTTTAAAATTTAGAAACCTTGGCAAATCTTACTAATCCTTCATATGCCTACTATAAATATTTAGCTATATTTTTGTAAAAATATTCAAATTTCTAAGAATTTTATATAGTTTTTATAAAATTTTGGCGATTTTTAATGTAAAATAATTTTATCTTATAGAATTTGGGCGAATCGTTTTTAAAATAGTGAATCTCATTTTTGGAAAAAACATTGAAAATTAGCCCATGAGCGAAATTTAGCCCCTAAAATCATCTACGATTTCAGCGTCAGGGGATATGAAGGTTTGTTTTGTGTGGATGACCAAAAGAAATCCTTGAATCCCAAAGAGAATAAATCTGAACCGTGCATCCGATGGAACTCGAGGATCGTTGATTTAATACTTGGGTGTATTCGTTGATTCGACGATTTGCGAGATTTGTGAAAGGTGTTGTGGAAAAATCGTCAAAGATTAAAGTGTGAAGGAGGCGTAGAACCATTGATCTAGTGGAGGAATATGAGTCGTCCAATCTCCCCTTTTCAACGATCATCACTTTGTGAGTGTTGTTTGTTTTGGTGCGATAAAAAAAAAATCGTTGAAGCTCGAAACAGAGGAACATGAGCCATCGATCTCAATGCTTGTTGAGGACCATCAATATTTTTTCCTATTTTTTGGAAGTTCGTGGATTGTGTATTCAGAGATAATAAGGGTATAAATTCCCAAAGTCCCAAAGCGCCCGGAGCACTTGGTTCTCAGCCCTGGGTCATATAAAGGTTTAACGTTAAAAAAATTTCGTTAAAAAGGAAGCTCGGGAGCACCTGGTTTTTCTCCATTAAAGGGTTACAGTCGATAAATAGCACATCTCATAGCTCTGACTCTATAATATCTTGTGCTCGGATAGTCAGATCTAGCAAGATTGATACCAGGAAACAAGAAATTTCCTGTAGCTCGAGCTCGAAACTTTGTTGGTGTGTTTTACGCATAGGAAACAGGAAGAGGACTTGGTTTTACACATAGGAAATTGGAAGAGGACTTGTCTTCTTGCATCAAGCAATATCAGTGGTATTTCTTTATCCCTTAGAAAAAGAACGAATAGTACTAACAGCTTGTTTTTTGTTCTGATTTTTTTTTTTAAATGACCACCTCTAACCATTTAGGACCAACACAAGGGCCAATTACTCTTGGAAATAACTATGAATTTTGTTCTCTTAGAATGATATCCTTCTTACAAGCATAGGATTACTAGATCCAGTGGATCATGGCTATGTGGAACCAGATCCATCAGATATAACTTCCAAGAACAATCAAGAGAGAACTGCTCAGGAAGAATAGAGGAAAAGAGAGAATAAGGCCAAGTTATGGATTCAAAAATCAGTTGATGAATCGATATTCTAAAAAATAACAGGTGGTGTTACCTCAAAACAAGTCTGGGACATTCTTAGTACAACCTACTAGGGAAATGACAAGGTCAAAACAGTCAAGTTGCAGACCTTGAGGACACATTTTGAGACCTTAAAAATAACAGAGTCTGAAAATGTTGATCAATATATGACCAGAGTCATAGGAATCGTAAACCAAATCAGGTTAAATAGTGAAGCCATCCCTGATCAAAGGATTTTTTAGAAATTCCTCATAATTATTCCAAATAAATTTGAGATGGTTGTTACATCCATCCTTGAATCCAAGGATCTGTCAAATTTTTCAACAGATGAACTCATAGGTTCTATGTTGTCACATGAGACCAGACTACATCTAGAAGATGAGACAGTATCCAATTCCTTAACACTCAATTCTCCTTTAGAAGAGGGATAGGCATAGGAAGAGGTCATAGAGGAAGAGGGAGAAGTCCAAGAAACCATCACTCGGGTGAAGGTCAGACACATCAAAACTAGAATCAGAATTTCTAGCCTCAAAGAGGCAGATGGAGGAGATCCAATGACAAAGCAAGCATACAATGTTACTACTGCAAAAAATATGGGCACTATGAATCTAAATGCAGGAAGAAGCAAGTCGATTAGCACTCAAGCAGAGCACATCTCTCAAATCATGAATGAGACACCTCAAATGGGATGTTTCTCTCATGTCACGAAACTGAAGAACAACACAAGGACCTATGGTTGTTGGACAGTGGATGCAACAATCACATGATAGGTAAAAAAGATTTACTTTATTGCATTGATTCTTCTATTTCATCTTATATTACACTTGGAGATTACTCTTTAGTCAAAGTTCAAGGCAAAGGAACTGTACCTATTCTCACTAAACAAGATGTAAATAAAGACAGAAACGATGTCTATCATGTTCCATATCTTAAACATTATCTGTTAAGTGTAGGAAAACTAGTTGAAAATGGATATAATGTACTTTTTGAAGGAGCATCATGTAGGATATATAAAAAACCTCCTAGCATAAAATTGATTTCTGAAATCCACATGACTAGTAATAGAATGTTTCCCCTGACCCTTAGAACTGCAAATATGACCCAATCTTATGCAAAAAGTGCATCCACCCCCTATCAAACTATGATTTGGCATGCAATATTTGGACACCTACCCTTTCAGAGTCTAAGAATTCTACAGAAGTAGTCAATGGTCAAAGGTATACCTATATTCAAAGAGAAAAATCCCCCATGTGAGTCTTGCATTCTCAGAAAACATAACAGAACTAGATTTCCACAGTCCTCCACTCAATCCAAACAACACTTAGAATTGGTTCACACTGACCTATGTGGACCAATGAAAACAAAGTCAATAGGTGTTAGCTTTTATTTTCTAACATGTATTGATGATTTTAGAAAGAAAATATGGATCTATTTCCTCAGACACAATTCTGAAACCTTTGCAAAGTTCAATGAGTTCAAGGCTGAAGTTGAAAACCAGAGTGGGAAATATGTGAAGGTTCTCATGTCATATGGAGGAGGACAATATTGTTCAAAAGAATTTGCAAATTTTTGTAAATCACAAGGCATAATTATGCAAACCACAGCCAGGTATACTCCACAGCAAATTCGAGTGGCTAAGAGGAAAAACTAGACTATAATGAACATGGAAAGGACCCTTCTCAGAGAGAAATGTCTATCATATTTATTTTGGGCTGAAGTTGTAGCATGTTCATTTTATCTTCTGAATATATCTCCAACCACTAGTGTCAAGATGAAGGTCCCTCAAGAAGCATGGAGTGGGACAAAACTAAATGTTGCTCATCTTAGGACCTTTGGATGCATTTCATTCACTCACATACCTTTCGAATTGCAAAAGAAACTTGATGATCGAAATGAGAAATGCATTTTTGTTGGCTACAGTGAGACATCCAAAGCCTACAGACTCTACAATCCGATTTCAAAGAAAATCATTCTCAATAGAGATGTCAAATTTCTTGAAAATTAGTTCTGGAGTAAGTCTGAAAATCACCGTATGGACAATCAAAATGCATTTTTTCCACTTCCTGACAATTCAGGACAACAAACACATCAGCCTATCCTTCCAATATTGTAGGTACAAGGATAGTCTGAAAGTTCTCAGAAAAAATCTTCTTCAAGTAGAAATCCATCCTCTGAAATACAAAATTAGCGAACTCGAAGCTTGAGAAAAATCCATCAGCAGTTGGATGATATTAATCAACACATTCTTTTTTCATTAATGTCATGTCAACCTACATATTTTAAAGAGGCAGCTAAAGATCCACATTGGGTTCAATCCATGAACCAGGATATTGAATCTATTGAGAAGAACAAGACATGGAATCTTGTTGATCTACCCAAACATAAGAAAAGTATTGGTGTCAAGTGGGTTTACAAAACTAAACTCAATGAAAAGGGACATATTCAAAAACACAAAGAAAGACTTGTTTCCAAAGGATTCTCACAGCAACCAGGCATTGATTATGGTGAAACTTTTTCTCCAATAGAAAGGTTGGACACTGTAAGGACTCTCTTAGCCATAGCGGCTCAACACAAATGGAAAGTATACTAGATGGATGTCAAGTTAGCTTTCATGAATGGTGTCTTGGAAGAAGAGGTCTATGTGGATCATCCACCTAGATTTGAAGTCAAAGAGCAACCAACCAAAGTGTATCGGTTGAAGAAAGTCGTGTATGGCTTAAAGAAAGCTCTAAGATATTGGTACAACATAATTGATACGTCATCAAGATTGGTTTCAGCAGAATCCAAAAGGATCCAACTCTATACACCAAAATAGATCAGCAAGGTAACATTATGATTGTCTGTATATATATTGATGACATGATATATACTGGAAATCTTGATTTAACTAGTTTTAAACATGCCATGAAATCTGAGCTTGAGATGACATATATTGGCATAATGAAATATGTTTTGGGGATTGAGGTTGACCAATCAACCAAAGGGATATTTTTCTATCAAAAAAAGTATGTAGCAGACATCATCAAAAGATTTTGCATGGAATATTGGAATCCAGTAGAAACTCCTATACCCCTAGGCACAAAATTGAGCAAGAAATATGAAGGCCCTACAGTGGATTCTACATTGTACCAAATTTTAGTAGGCAGTTTGTTGTATCTTACAGCAACTAGGCCTGATATTATGTATGCAGCCAGATTTGTTTCCCGGTTCATGGAATCTCCCAAATATTCTCACTGGAAAATGAGAAAAAGGATTCTAAGATATGTTGTTGGCACTCTCAATTTTGGTTTATGGTAAACTCAGTCTGAAGATAATAATCTTTCTCATTACACTGATAGTGATTTTGCAGGCATCCTAGATGACCGGAAAAGGACCTTAGGGTATGCTTTTCACCTAGGCACGAATCTAATTTCTTGGTCATCAAAGAAGCATCCCATTGTCTCAATATCTTCTCCAAAGGCAGAGTATGTTGTTGCTACCTCATCTTCGTTTCAAGTTGTGTGGTTGTGAAGACTATTGAATGACATGTCACATATAGAAAAGGAGCCAACTCCTATCTTCTGTGACAATACTTCAGCAATTTCTTTATCAAAAAACCATGTTTTTCATAAGAAAAACGAGTACATTGAAACTCGCTTTCACTTCATACCCAAGCTAGTCAATAATGGTGAAATTTTTCTTCAATTTAGTGGCTCACGAGACCATCTCGTAGACATCTTTACAAAGACATTGGGAAAAACATTTTTTATTTTCAGAGACAATGCTTGGGCATTATCAGTGTCGATGTTTGTAACTGTTGGGTTTAAGAGGGAGTGTTATTTATAACCTCAAAAGTGTGTGACTATACACTGCCAGTTGTTCTATCCAACTGTACCAGTTGTTAGGATTTGGTTTTGAATTATTGATTTGGTGGTTTTATTTTCCCTTTATAGCTTTAGACTATCAACGAATACAATTGCGCTCTACATTTTCTTATTCTAGATCCGTCTCTTATGTATTATCTATTTCGTTTATATTTTTGTCACAAGTTGCATCTAAAAATCAATTTCAGCAAGGAACAGGAGGGATGATCTGCAAATCAGCATGCTCTTTCACCACTTATGCTTATGCTAATGAATAACAACAATAGTGTGGATCATTGATTGAAGAATCGCTCCAACATAAGTGAGTGCATTATTCATAATTATGAGAGCGAGTTATGATCAAATGATGCCCAAACACTTAGTTTTATCCCTTTGGGGATGGCGATGAAGATATACTTATATTGTTTTCTCTAAACACATCTATAGGGTATATTTATACAACCCAACTTCATTCATTCAAAATCAATCCAAATCGATGGAGAATATGAAATAAGGAATCGAGATCAAGCATGAGCATGGCCAGGAAGACAGAAAGAATCCTGAAAATGAGAAAACCAAAAAACATTACTTGTATAATCCTAATGTGAATTCAACCTCCCATGTGTGGGTGTGTCCTGCCCGACAACAAGGCCAACTTATTTTAAAATCTCAAATTTTTGAAATGCCATATTGTTTCTATTTCATCCACGAATATCAATCTAGTCCACAATTCACATGCATAGCTACCCCACGTTGTGCCTTCCTATTTTAAAAATTTGAGCGATATAAGGGCTTCATGGGACACAAAATTAGCATGAACTACGGGCCGCAAGAGGACAATATGGGTGGGCGTTTGGTTTCTGAACCAATTGGACTAATCTGAATAGTATGGCACAAAGGGAGCTTGTATTTCTAGTTGTTGTTGTTGCAGCATCAAGGAATATAATATAAGTCAAGACATCAAATGGTTGGCACCCACTGAGACATGAACACTGCACTGCCATAACTATTTCTGCCTAAAAACCTAAGATTTAATTTTACCTCTCAATCTCAAATAATTTAATCTCTCGTCCTCAATGCGAAAATGAGGCTCGATGAGACACTCTAATAAATATACAAGTGAAAACGCTTTTGTTTATGTTTTTTCTATGTATTTGTCCAACATTTTTTCTTTCTTCCATCTTAAATTAATACTATTTTATTATCCTCTTAAAACTTTAGTAGTGTCATTCAAATTCAACTATCTTACAAGAAAATTGAATATTCTAAAATGTACAACAAAACTTTTATAAACTTCAATATGTATTTCTAATTGTGTAACATCAATAAAATGGAGGAAAAAATAGTTTCTCCTCCAATATTAAATGGATATATAAGCATTAAAAGATAATAAAGTCTAGAAAATATCTATATATTCCCACAGCTTTTAAGTATAAAAGGTGTAGAGTTTGAAAAGGATTGTTGGAAGTGGACGGGGACTCAATTTCATCTTGGTATCTTGGAAAAGGAAAAGAATCTCATCAACAACTTCAATTTTTAAAAGGAAGATTGTTTCACTGTGATTATTAAGCAGGCCAATATATTAGGAGCAAATAAAACTCAACAAATATCTATTGTCCTTTGGAGAGGCCTTTGCAAACGAAGAATATAGCTCAGTTTAGAGAAAAAATATGTCATGAAAAATAGTATTGGAGAGAGAAACACCCCTCTGAGCGGAGGAAGCATTGAAATGGAAGGAATTTGGATGTAAGTGGATCCATATAATAATATCGATTGAATATGGTACCATTCAAGTACAAGGACGAACTTGTAGAAAATGGTAATTCCAAAGTTTAGGAAATGGGCTATTAGAAAACATTTTGTTCAATCGCAACAATGAGGATCCTAATAACAATGTTGGTAGTTGCACTTATATAAAATATCAAGGTACACCTAATGGATTCAAAATGATACTTCATTGGTATTTAAAGAAGAAATCTATATCCAACAAAGATAGGAGTTTGAATTTCAAGGATAAGAGAATTTGGTGTGCAAACTGAAAAAGATATTGCATGCGTTGGAACGAGAATCAAAATAATGGTATTCTAAAATGGATTCTTATTTTTATGATATTGATTTTGTTGCCTCGTCATAATATGAATTTCAATGCCTTTCGTTACACCCACCAAGCGCATGCGCTACTTGGGCATATTCGACGATAGAACGAACAAAGAGCACAAGAGGGAAGCGAACGGTTGGGAAATAACTTCTACTGTGGGAGTGGGAAGGAACACCTTGGGAAATGATGGTGACATGTGAGCCCAAGGGGGGACACACACTTCTTCCCTTGCAAAAAATGATGGAGACTTCGGTTGAATTTTGGAAATGGCAGGGAAATTTTGCAGCATGACCAAGTACTCGTCTGCCCTTGGTAGCATTGGAACACCAGGGAGGTTTGACAACCCCATCGGCACACCCAAGGAGAGTCACTACAATCGACACAAGGAAAGGGGTGCAAACCCAAGGATGGGGTGCATTATTCCAAACGATTCGACAGTTGAGGGGAGGACAGACTCATTTCAATTCATTGGGTCCATGGAGGGGCGAGATTGTTCGGTTTAGTGATATGATTCACGAACGCATGCAACACACCCAGAATACATGGTGTTTCATGAAATTGAACCTTGGAATACCTATAAGAGAACAAGAACAAACAACCAAACACACAATAATAAAGTGAAGGAAAGATACATGGAGGTCTAAGGCTGGGTGCACCTCCAGCTGAGGCAAGGAGGAGCAACATGGAAAGTCTTTATGTGATACAACCACAGGTCTGGATAGTTTTTATATATGATCCAGAGTCGTGAAACTTTTTCCATCTATGTAACTTGGATAGTAGCTCCCTCTTTGAAAATATTTGTTTCCATTTTGTAGTATAATAAATGAAGTCGGGTATTAGGCACTGTTTGACCCAAAATGAGCTTTTAAAGTCTTTGGTTAAGTATTTTGCATGATTTGATTTAACATTTATAAATTAAAGAGAAGAATAAGATTCTTAATGGAATAATTATTCAACCATTATAAATAAATCAGAATATAAAATAGACTATAAGAACATCAAACCATAATTCCAAAGATTGATAAGTGAATTTGGCACAAATTTGCCTACGTCTTCAGTGCGAGGCTTCTTATTAATCTTCAATGCTTAAAACATGTATCAAAATTACATAAATTTGGTCTCTAATAGACTCTATTGTGTTCTTCTCTGTCTTAGGAACCTGATGCGACAAACGACACAGAAAAAGATGGAGTAGACCTCCCGAAAATGGCTTCCCTACATAAAAATGGCTTGAAATTAAAATATTCTTCATCATTATATTGTTTTTCACCCCCAAAACACTCAAACATGATTTGTTTATATATAATTTTAGTTGGGGGTCTAAATCCCAACTTCCCCCCTCTTTCTGGGGTCTTTTTGGGCTCAGATCCCATTTTCTAGGGAAAATTCCACTAAAATCAGGCCCAAATTTGGTAAAATCCTCCAAATTTGGCTAAATCTGCCAGATTTAACACAACTAGCACGCAACTGCTAAATCATGGGCTCCTATTCATATGGTGCCCCATGTGGCCAAGTGTTGCGCCCAGCCCCTAAACTCCGCGCCCCGAGTCACATGGACCCCATGTGACCAAGCCCTTAAAATTCGACCTAGCCCACATTGGGAAAATTCGGGCTACCACGTGGCACCCTATGATTGGGCCACATGTCACCCTCTGATTGGCCTGAGCCACATCATCCTACCTAGTCATCCACCATGTCAGTGTCTGTACTGCCACATCAACCTATCACCTCAGTGTATGTACTACCACGTCATCCAACCAAAAACCTGCCACGTGTCATCCATACACACTTCCACATCATTGTACAAACTACCACGTGTCATTGCGTACAATCCATGTCATTGCCACATCATCAACCAAAAAATTTGAATCCATCTGACATGTGTCACGCTCAAAGGCTACCACGTGTCATGTTGATGTCATGAGCCATACTGTTGACATCACCAGTTGAATTTTACCTGTTCATTTTGACTTTTTTTTGTTTTAAAAAAACTTCAAAACGTGATATCTTTTCCATACAAACTCCATTTTCGAAAAGCAATAAATTGTTGTAATCGGCACGGAGAGCGCTACAATATGGAATTGGTTTTGTCTGAATCTGAGAACTTTTAATTTTAAGCTATTATGGATCCATTTTGGATCATTCCTCCCCACTGAGACCTTTTGGTCCTCCAAAACAATATTAACCAAAATTCAAGTGCAGGATAGGCCTCCCCACTTGTCCTTTTTCTATCAAATCTGACATGTGCACCTGTCGCATCATAATCAATTGCAAAACAACCATGATAACTAAATACATATTGTTAGCCATTTTCATTTTTTCACATCTTTTTGAACCCACTCCCATTCATGTAGAAAACCTTAGCGATGATAACCATATCAGAAACATGACTCAAAATGAACCAACATGTATGTTCTCCTCTACAAACTTGCACGACAAAAACTCATCTTCAAGCAAAGTATGGCTAGATCTACATGCTACAACCATTTTACTTTCGTACTTAAGATCAATTGTTTCATTTGGTACAATTATAGGTGTATTTCTTGCATAATTTTCCTTCTTTAATTGTTCCATTATGACAAGATATTGATTCCCTTTGATATGATGAGCATGCATAACATATTTTTTCCTTTCTTTAGTTAAGTGATATTGATTATGTTCCCTGAAGAATATTTCTTTGTGATCAGATAAATAAGGGCTACCCAAGACCATTCCACATGCCTCTAGCAGTACCACATCACATATTACCTCATACACAAACTTAGATGTAATTGAAAACTTTATGATACATTGTTTTGTTATGGGCAATTTGTGATTTTTGCTTATTCAATTTAGTGAGTAGGGTTTGCGATGTAACTTAGTTTTTAATACCAATTGCTTAACCACTTCTTATGAAATTAATTTAGCTTGAGATCCTCTATCTAAAAAAGTGTCGATATTGGTATGTTTCATAATGACCCTTATATGAAACAATTTACTTCTATAATCATAACCATCACCAATTTTACCTGACAAACCAACTGCTGTGATTTTAGTCTCGTCACCTGAATCTGACCCCAAATTTGTTGGTTGTGCTTCTGCTGCAACATTTTTCATCCCTTTCCTCTCTTTCAACCACTTTGGTTTCTTCTTTGGGTGCAATTTCCATCAATGTTCATCAATGTGCCCTTCTTTCTTGCAATGCTTGCAAGAGATCTTCTCTTCCTTCATTGTCACTGAGTTTTCTTTCTTCACATTCCCTTTTCCTTTTCCTTCTTTCTTTAAAGATGATTCCCTTGATACACCAACTCTGGTTTTCCCTGCTTCAATATACGTCGCTTGAACAGAAACCTCATCAAGATAAATAGATCCAAACATAAACACAGTATTAGGAATATGTGCATGAAAACCTCCTATATACTTCATCAGAGTTTCTTGTGTATGCCATGTAATATTCAACATCAAAGCCATCTTACAAAATTCATCTGTGTATTCTTGCACCGATTGTTCTTTTCTTAATTTAAGACTTTGTCATTCAATTAAATCCTTCTCCTTATACCCCAAAGGATAGAATTGTTTTCTAAGTGAAAAAATAAAATCTTTCAATGATGGAAATACATTACCAATTTGGTGAGTACCATGTTGCAACTTACTCTTCCATCAAATGAGCGATGTGCTTGCAAGACGAAGCGGTGCCCATTTGATCTTGGTTGCCTCATCATTGATTTGTTGCACACTGAAATATACCTCCATATGTCTAACCCATTTATCAACCTTCTCAACATTGACTTCTCTGTTATACATAGGAAACTCGAATTTCACATCAAGTTTAAATAATGGCATGTCAGGCTTATGTTTATGAGAATGTTTTCTTGCAGAAGTAATATTTGAACTTGTACTTGAAGAAGAAGAAGAAGATGGAGATGAAGGGGGTGAAGGAGGAGGTTTTGGAGGGTCCTCTCCTTCTTCACTTTTTTCTTTCTTTGAATATTCCCCCTGGTCAAGTCTCTTTCGTTCCAAGAAATCATCATACAATACTTTTACCATCTTTGACATGGCAAAGAATTTTTTTTGAAACTCTCTTTCATTTTGAGAAAGTCCTTCTTCTGATGCCATCTTCTCACTTTGAGATGTCCTCTTTGTTGATCCAATCTCAGGATATCCTTCTACAATCTCTCCTTCACCACGAGTTAGTTTTTCCTTGGTAATCATGTATACTCAAAAACAACCAATTGTCAACCTTCTCTGATACCACTTGATCTGAAATGAACTTTTAACAATGTTGGTTAAGTATTTTGCATGAGTTGATTTACCATTTAGAAATTAAAGAGAAGAAGAAGATGCTTAATGGAATATTTATGCAACCATTATAAATAAATTAGAACATAAAATAGACTATAAGAACAACAAACCATAATGCCAAATATTGATAACGAAGTTCGGCAAAAAATTTCCTACGTCTCTGGGACTTTGTCTTCAGTGGGAGGCTTATTATTAATATTAAATACTTAAAACATATATCAAAATTACATCAATTTGGTCTCTTATAGACTCTATTTTTTTCTTCTCTTTCTCAGGAACCTGATGCAACAAACGACACTGAAAAATATGGAGTAGAACTCCCAGAAATGGCCTCCAAAGCTCGCTTCCTCAATGGCTTCCCTGCATAAAAATAGCTTGAACTTCACAAATTCTTCATCATTTTGTTGTTATGCACCCCCAAAACACTCAAACATGTTTTTTTATATATTATTTGAGTGGGGGTCAAAATCCCAAATTCCCCCCTCTTTTTGGGTTCTTTTTGGGCTCAGATCCAATTTTCTAGGAAAATATCCACTAAAATCAGGCCCAAATTTGGTAAAATCCTCCAAATTTGGCCAAATCCACCATATTTATAACAATCGATGCACAGCCCCCAAATCCTGGGCTCCTAGTCATATGGCACCCCACGTGGCCAGGTTTTGCATCAAGCCCCTGAACTCCAGGCCCCGGGTCATATGGGCCCCATGTGACGAGGCCCTTAAAATTAGACCTAGCCCACATAGGGAAAATTTGGGTTGCCATGTGGCACCCTCTGATTGGGCCACATGTCACCCCCTAATTGGCCTAAGTCATGTCATCCCGCCGCGTCAACCTACTCAGTTATTCACCACGTCTGCATTTGTACTGCCACGTCAGCCTGCCCAATCAACTGCCACATCAATGTATGTACTACCACGTTAACCAACCAAAACCTACCACATGTCATCCATACAGACTACCACATCATTGTGTACTGCCACGTGTCAGTCCGTACAGTCCATGTCATCACCACATCAACACCCAAAAATTTTGAATCCATCTGACACGTGTCGCACTCAGAGGCTATCACGTGTCATGATGATGTTAGCATGATGTCATGTTGATGTCATCATTTGACTTTCACCTGTTGACTTTGACTTTTTCTATGTTTTGGAAAAATATCCGAACGCGATATCTTCGCCATACAAACTCCATTTTCGAAAAATAATATACTATCGGAATCAGCACGACGAGCACTACGCGATGGCGATAGTTCTACGTTTTGGCCCTTTTCCGAGAATATTTTTTGAGGATATTTGCGTGAAATATGACCATAAATTATTGTATCTACAAATTTGAGTGGTTAATCCTGTGTAATCTGAGTTCCTAGGTATTTTTTCAACATGTTCAATCCATTTATGCATTCAGAAATGAAATTTAAAGAAAATAAAATTATGATTTCATGCAGATTTATGTCATCGAATTCCAGCGAAAAGAGAAAAAATGTAGAATAGCTAGAAAACATCGTTGTGAAAATTCCACTATGGTTCTCAACACATTCCATCTTTTTCTTCATCAATCAACCAAAAGAAGTAATTTTTAACTATTTCAATTCACCGCTCTAGCATGATCTTTAGCATCAATGTGCACTATATTTTTTAGGAAAATGATTTAAGTCCTCATGACACTAAAAATGGCATAGTAGGAGATGGCATGATTTGTGTCGAATTTACGTCAATACATCACTTTATAATGTCATATTTGTTTCATGTTAGTGTCAATATTACATCGTATTCAATCAAATTGTGTCATATTAACGTCAAAACTACTCCATTTTAGCATCGAAATTGTGAGGTAAACATTAATCATTATTGTTTAATTATTTTTTTATTTTTATTGTTAAATTTGTGTATCTATATATCTATTTATTATTATTAATTTAAATATTATCATAATTATAGTCAAATCCCACTATGGATATTGGTTTCGATGGGCCTAGTTATATAAGGTCACACGGGTTCAAAACTCAGCTAGTCGGGACGAGACACCTAAAATTCAGTCGTGCTGAGGGTTGGTGTCTTCCGGGCCCGATGTGATCCCCGGGTGATTTTGACAGCTTAGAGACCCTTGGGTCTGTAATACCCATGTTTCCCCCAATTTGTAAATATAACTATAACTGAACAAGAGACTATGGCAGACTAGATATATGTGAATGTTTAATTTGATGAACCTTTGTATAAAAGGTCAATGTATGTATTTTATGTTATTAATGGAAAATGGATAAGTGTTGCATAGCTGTTGAAAGGGGGGTTTGTCAAGATAGACCATGGATTTTATGATAGAGATGTTGAGGGGAACTAGAAATGGTTGAGATGACTCCCCACCAAACCAGTACCTTATTGGAATTAATGTCTCATACCCAAAACAGTTCTTTGACCCAAAAACGAATTACCACTCAAAATGGTAGTTGGAAGAGTCCTCCTCAAGAGTTAATGAGGATATGGGGTTAAGTACCCAACTTCAATACTTCCATACCTAAACACGATCTAGGGATTCGAACCCACACAACCTTGCTAAGGAAGGAAATAAAAGAGGTAATTTGTGGGCAAAGAAAAAAGAAGTGCGAGCGAGCAAGCAGATCTGCGAAGAGAGTCGAGTCGAAAGAGAAATATCGAGAAGAGAAAAGAGCGGTTACATCTCTTTGGTTCAAGGAAGAACTGAGAAATAAGATCATTTTGGATGCAAGAAGTGACTGGAAAGGTTTTCATTACAAGATGCTAAACAAGGTTGACGAGTGACTGTGGAAGTACTCGTGCAGACCTCCTTGCTTGGTATAGACAAAACTTGTTTCCAAGGTCCCGTGGGAGGAGGATAGTAACCTTAGTCCCTGGTTGTCGTTGAGAAAGAAGAAAGAGTCTCTATCAAGGCATCATGGTCTATCTCGAGGGTGTCCAACGGTAAATCCATCGGGAGTGGCTATGCCTATGGTTGGGTGGAAATAGGAACCCCTTTCAATAGTCACTTCATGAACTCTATTTTTCTGATAAGTATCTTCATACTATGTGTATTGAAATGGAAATGGTGATTGAATATATTTATATGTATATGACTGAGTTCTATGTTGAATGGTTAAGTTATAAATATGTATTATCTCTCTGTGAACCCGTTCTTTTGAATGGTTGTATGCTTAACTCAGTTGAGAAATTAGAGAGTTGTAAGATGTAATTCTGCAATACTTTCAGAGAAAGACTTACTGGGATGCTTAAGTCATGTTGACCTGTAGTATCTACCTTCGCGGGAATTTAAAGCTCATACCCTATGGAAGGAGGGTGCCTCATTCAGACTCTTCACCATATGATCGAGGGCTCATGCCCATGTCCTTAACCCATTTACGGCTAAAGGAAATTAGTGCATATCCCACAACAGTTTCCAAAGGACCCATGTGACCAAGGTTTGGGAACCCTACACTTGGCCCGAAAGGAGCTAAGCCTTATGTCTTTAGAAGTCCGGGAGTTCAGCGCTATGGAGTGTTTCGACCCTACCATTTATAAATCGGTCGAAGGAAACTGATGGTTGTGGTTACCCACAAGGTTGATTGGCGCCTGGTGATTTCCTTATCTGGAATAGATAGACTTGCCCCATTGTTAAACCTTGATCCATTCAGTTATCGCGAAGTAACGTGAACCATCGATCTAAGAGTATTCAAGAGCCCCACTGGTCATTGGATCCATGCCGAGGTAACTTCGACAAACTCCCACTCTGTGAGAACCCCATGATATAGTATCAAAATCCCCGAATGCCAAATTCATGAAGTGATGAGAGTCGTGGATCTGGGGAGTTCGTTAAGGATCCCTCTTAACTGTCTGATCATCCAGAGGAGGGACCCACGTATGGTACTTCGGTGAGGTCCTACTTCGGGAGAGTGGACCAGCCATAAAGTCAAAACCCCCAAAGGTCGGAGCTACAGAGTAATGATAACCGTAGATATAGGGATCCTTTGGATCTTCCCTGGCCATTGGATTTATGCCAAGGTCAGCCCGACATTGAACACTCTGAGAACAAGGAGGGAGTCACACCATGAATCCCCCGAACGCCGAAGTTACGAAGTAATAGAGGCTGTAGATACAAGGTGTTACGAGTACACACCGTGACCATAAGATCGAAGGACTTGGAAGGTGATCAATCTAGGGTGATGTGGTATGTTGACGTCACCCAGGGTGATGTGGACCCACATTTGACATGCCACGTGTCACCTGGAACTGGGCGTTTCACCGAACCTACATGCCCATTAAGACGTGAAACGTTTCACCCACTGTAGGGTCCACGTGTCCTCTCTGCCTTTCCACGTGTCAAGTCCGAAAATTACTTGTTTGGTCCATGTGGTGTGAGGAGTATTCGGGACCCACATATATTTGTTGTCGCATCTAGTACGTCACCCCCTGCGAGAGTGGAATCTTTGGAAGTTCGGGATTTTGGAACTCTAGGGGTTTGGGATCTAGTGTCATGGGAAGGGTGAAGAGCCCAAGGGCTGGAGCCATGTGGTGATATTATGGGATCCTTTGGGAACTCGAGACTCCGAAGGACATGTGTGCAGGAAGGAAAAGGGACGTTCAGTGCTGAAGCGTTGAATTCTCCTATATTTGTGTGTTAGATGAGGATTAAGTATCATTGTTGGTTTGGACGGTGGATGGACCATCCCTGCGGGAGGTAGGAATCTGAAACGTTAGGAACGTGATGGATCCACGTGGGTGCCACATGGTCCTCAACCAACGAATGCCTGAAGGACTTCAGGAAGCCATAACTCGTAAACCAGAGGTCGGAATAGAGTCTGGTAACAGTCGTTAGAAAGTTACGGACGAGTAAAAGAGGACGAATCATCTCAAGAGATGATTCAAGATTATTTGAGTAAGAAACATTTTGATGCCCCATCCTTAGAAAGGGTACTTAGGGGTAACTTAGGTTGTGCATAGACTATAGGAAACTCAATAAGAAAACCATAAAGAATAAGTATCCCTTGCCAAGGATCGATGACTTGTTTGACCAATTAAGGGGTGCTACCATTTTCTCCAAGATTGACTTGATGTATGGATACCATCAGGTCCAAATTAAGGATGACGACATCTACAAAACAACCTTTTGTAATACCCCTATTTCCCCAAGTTTGTAAATATAATTATAATTGGCCAAGAGACTATCGCAGACTAAATGTGTGTGAATGTTTGATTTAATGAACCCTTGTATAAAAGGGGAAATGTATGAATTATTGTTATTAAGAGAATTTGAATATGTGTTGCACAACTGCTAAAAGGAGGAAAATTTTCCAAGACAGACCATGGATGTTATGAGAGAGATGGTGAGGGGAAACCAAGAATGGTTGAGATGACCCTCACCAAACTAGTACCTATTGGGTGTAATTTCTTAATAGTCCTCTGACCTAGAAATGAATAACCAGGCAGGTTGGTAGTTGGAAGGCCATCCTCAAGAGTTAATGAGGAGAAGGCCTAACCACGAATTGGGATTCAGACCCATGCAACCTTGTTGATGAAGGAAAGAAATGAGTTAATTCAGGGATAGAGACACATCTGCGAGATAGCAGAGTAGAGAAAACACTCTCCCGAGAAGAGAAGGGAAGCATACTTCGACTTAAAATTTTGAAAGAAAAAGCTGAGCAGTAAGCTCGATCTAGCTGTAAGAATCCATGGGAAGGGTTTGGCTACAATATGATAAATGAGCCTCATGAGTGATTGAGGAAGTACTCATGCAGACCTCCTTAATTGGAGCAGAGAAAACCAGTTGCCAATTTCTTGTGGGAGAAGGAGAGTAACCTTCGTCCCTCACTATTGTGGAGCAAAGAGAAATAATCTCTCTCATAGCATCATGGTCTAGCTCGGGGGTGGACAATGGTAAATCCATTAGGAGTGGTTGTGCCTATGGTTGGGAGGAAATAGACACCCCTTTCAGCATTTGATTCACATCTTCTAGATCTGATAAGTATTTTCATACTCCGTGTATTATATTGAATGTGATGACGAAATATCTGAGTTTATGATTTAGTCTTTCAGTATATGAATAGTTATTAGAAAATATCTGTGATTTATGTAAGTTTTTATATCTATATGATCTTCCTATTTATCTCAGTTTTGTTGCTATATATTCATAAGATATAAATCCACATGAGAGAGGGGGTATGATCGATTGAAATGCCTAAGCCCTACCAACCATGTGAAGTTTACCTTAGCAAGAATGTTAAGTCTGAATTTTGTGGGAGAAGGCAGTTTTTCCCTTAGAGTATTCACTCATCTGACCGAGGGCTCATGCCCAGGTCCTTAGCCCAATTAATGCTAAAGGAGTAGCGCTTAGTTCCTATAATTTCCAAAGTATCCATGTGACCGAGGTCTAGGAACCCTGCGCTAGTCTAAAAAGGGGATAACTCTTTTGGCTTCGGGACTTCGAGACTTGTGACTCCACAATCCTCGAAAGTAGCCGAAGGCTAAAGTCGTGAATCGACGAGGGTCATCGATCTAGGGGGTCTAGGGTATATCTTTCTCAACCAATAGATCGGATGTAGGAATGGAAGCATTAAGCGCTTCGACGAAGTTCTACTATGGGAGAATAGGAGTAGTCTAGCGTTGAAACTCCAAAATTTCAGAGTCGTGGAGAAAATTTGGACCGTTGAAAAGGAAGGGACAAGTGTCCACAGATCAATGATCATCCGGGAGTCCGGGTGTTTGGAAGTATAGGGACATGCGAGTTTCCCTGGAGATCTACAATCCATAGTAAATACTGGCTGCAGAGGCTAGGTATGCGTGGCGATAGATCTAGCATGGTCTAGAAAAAAAAATGGGAGACACACACACCGAACTCCTGAAGTATGAATTGTTGAAGTAACGTGGACCGTCGATCCTTGGAAACTTGGAGATCCTTCCGAGTTGTCGATCTAAGGGACCCACCCATGACTACTCGACTAAACAAGAACGTGTTTTGGAGAGACACGTGGCCCCCACTCATTTCTCGTCAAGTGTTGACCATTGATATAGGACTGTTGGATGAGGAGATACATGGAAAGCGATCCTGTAATCTGGAGATTTCGTACTTCGGAGGAAACTGTCCAAGAGTTTACGGAGTATGAACTCGCCGAAGTCGCGAGTGTCGAAGTGAATCTTGACAGTTGGTCGAAGAGGACATGTGGTGCAAGATCCGAGAGTCTGGAGACTTAGCTCTTCAGTGGAATTACGTTGAGAGGAGTCGGTAAGCCCTGAAGCTCGAAGCCGTGAAGTAATGAGAACTGTAGATCTATGGATCTACATGGAATATTGCAGACCATTAGATAGAAGGACCGAGCAGTATCAGTCTATGATGATGTTTCTTGATGACATCATTCGAAGTGATGTGGACCAGCATTACACATGCCACGTGTCACCTAGTTTTGGATTATTCACATACCCATTGTGCCTTTTAGAGCAGGACATGTGTCACCCCCTAAGGAGGAAATGTGTCACTGTTTCACCCTTGATGTGTGTCAACTATTCAATCGTGCACGCCTGGTCAACAGGGTTGGTGATGTGTCTGGGACTTTGGAAGTCTGAATAGTTTCAGGGGTTTTGGAGCGTGTTATAATGAGGAACATCCATCATAAAACGCCGAACACTGAATGTCAAAGGACCAAGGCCACGTGGTGAGATTTCAGGACTTCATGGATTTGGAAAAATATGTGTTACACATAGATAGTTGAAGTCCCCTCCTTAACCATAGGATCACGACGAAGGAAGGGGACCATGGATCTCCTCCACGGTTCAGCGATCTGAGATATTGACAACACTTTTGGGAACTCTCGAAGCTAGGAAACTCCCAAAGTGCTGAAACCTAGACTAACATAGGCATTTAGCTCTCGGTTTTCAACCCGAGGTCACGAGGAATACCCCGCTAGTTGGTTCAAGTTCACAGTGAGATATGCAAGCTCTGGGGAAGCTGATTAGAGGGTTTTTTCTTAAGTAAAGGACCGATCATAAATCAGGGAAAGCGAAAATTTGATGCCCCACCCCTAGAAAGGTTATTTAGGGGTTGGGTGTGTTACAAATTTCTATCAGAACATGGCAACAACACTTGGATTGTTGGTTCTCATGCATGAGTCACATAAAAATATCATTAGAGAACTTATGGGGTAACTCCCTACCTTACCTCCTTTTATAAGAAGCTTGTCTGAACCTTTACCGAAGAGAGGAAAAAAACCTTCTACTGTTGATAGATGTTTTGGAAGTATGCATTGTAGGTTGCTATTGTTTCCAAATAAAGAACTAACTTCACCTTGCAATGATATGTGTTGTTCATGAATTGCTAGATTAGTAACTAACAAAAAATGTTTTATCTCCACTCAAGCAGTCAATGAACAACAGGAGAACTACAACTTAAAGCATGGTGACACATCAAGAATTGGGGGAGAGCTCCCACAATAGAGAGGAAGAATCTTATGAAAGGAGGGTGGTGGAAACCCCTCCAAATTTGACTGAAACTGTAAGAAGACTCATGGCATAATTACGGAGTTATAAGGATGACAATGAAAGGTTGATCAAGGAGTAGGAAAAGAAGACAGAAATTAATGCAGTCCTACTACAAAGTATATCATATATACAAAGGAAACTACAACATGGTCTAGTTTCTAGTCATGTGGACAGGCATCATACCAAGAAAACTCCAAGTCCACCTGAGATACAGAAGCATGGCCCTAAAAGTGACCACACCAGGAGGAGCACCTCAAAGAAGGCCCAACATGGGGCCAAGAGACATTCAATGGAAGATTCCTCTGGTGAGGACACTGACAAATCCAAGGAATATTCTAGTGGAAAAACTAGTTCCCATTCTCAAACAAGAGGAAAGAAGAGGAAACATTCCAAGAGTCGTGACCCTGAAGAATTCAATAAATTCAAACCACCCACCTTCGATGGAGATATTAAGAAGGGGGAATAAGTAGAAGATTGGATACTTGGCTTGAAGAAGTACTTCAGATTCCATGACTACTCTGAAAAATTAAAGGCTCAGATAGCCATTTTCAACCTGAATGAGAAAGATTCCATTTGGTGGGAAGACCTTAGGAATGTGAAAGGAGTCCATGAGAAGGAATTTTCATGGAAATAATTTGAGAAATACTTCAAGAAGAATTACCTGTCAGAAATGTACTTTGATGGAAAGACAAAGGATTTCTATGAACTCAAGCTGGGACAACTCACCATAGATGAGTATATCAACAAATTTCTTGATTTGATGAGGTATGTACCCTACATTAAGGATGAAAAGGTAAATATGCAATGGTTTATTAGTGGATTACCTCATTTCTGTCAGGACAGAATTGAGTTTGATGATCCAAAGGCCTTAGAAGATACTATTCAAAAAGCAAGGTATTTCTATGAGCAATTCAAGAGTAATATAGAACCCCGTGAAGACTGGAAGAAGAAAAACAATTCGGAATTCAAGAAGAAGGGGCTTAAATCCTCGAGATTTAAGAACCCTAGTAAGAGCTCTTGGATGAGCCTTCTTGCCAAAAGTGTGTATCAGCAAAATTTTCCATCACAGAGTGGAAATAAACCATTCAGAGCAGCTCCAATTAAGACTAATAACACAAAGAGAGAAACCTTGAAATTTTGGGGTTGTGGATAAGAACATATGTTGAGGAACTGTTCACATAGGAAACAGAACCTTGGGAGGGTATACAACATCCAAGAGGCTAACACACTCAATGATGTGGCTAGGAGCCTGCCACAAATTTATGCAGACTTGGATAATTGACAAGATGACCACCAAGCTTCAGTGGTGGATATGGAAGGTGTGATTGCCAACCATCTTGTGTCCATTTTAATTGAACCTAGTTCTAATTTTAGTTATGTTTCCCCTCAAAATGTTAAGAAATGTAAATTGCAACAAGTTAAACATGTTAAATCTTGGTTGGTACAACTAGCCACTGGAACCAAAATAAAAGTAACAGAGCTCATACCAGCATGACAATTTGTCATGAGTGGGTTTCACACCCAACCAAACCTAAACATACTTCCTCTAGGATCTTATGACTTGTTGATTAGCATGGACTGGTTGGTTTCCCATAAAACCAAGTTGGATTGCTACAGTAAAACTTTGGATTGTGAAAATGAAGAAGGAAGAATGGTAACCCTACGAGGGATTCAAAAGAATGTCACAATGAGACAAATATCAGCCCTCCAAGTGAATAAGTATTGTAGAAAGGGATGTCCCTTGTATGAAATACAAGTACTAAACTTTGTTGAGAATGACAAACCCAACCTAGAGAACCATTCCATATTGAGAGAATATAAATATGTATTCCCAGAAGAGGTACTAGGTCTACCTCCAAGAAGGGATATCGGCTTACCTCCAAGAAGGGATATTGGCTTTTCAATATAACTTGTAATAGGAGCAGTACCAATGTCTAGAACACCCTACAGAATTAGCACACCTGAGCTAGTTGAGCTCAAACTCCAGCTAAAGGATATGTGGGACAAAGGCTACATACAACCTAGTGTGTCTCCATGAGGAGCATCAACCTTGTTTGTGAAAAATAAAGATGGCACACTCAGATTGTGCATAGACTATAGATAACTCAATAAGATTACCATCAATAATAAGTATCCCTTGCCAAGGATCGATGACTTGTTTGACCAATTAAGGGGTGCTACCATCTTCTCCAAGATTAACTTAAGGATCGGATACCATCAATTCTGAATTAAATATGAATATATCCACAAGACAACCTTTAGGACAAGATATGGTCACTATGAATTTGTGGTGGTGTCATTTGGGCTTACCAATGCACCAACCAATTTTATGTGCTTATTGAATAATGTATTCAGAAATTTATTGGATAGGTTTGTATTGGTTTTCATTGATGATATCCTAATCTATTCCAAGAGTATAGAAGAGCATGAAGAACATCTCAAGATAGTACTCCAAGTGCTAAGAGAGCATCCACTACTTAGGCCATGTTATTTCTAAGGAAGGAGTGGCAGTTGATCCTGATAAGATTAAATTCATCATGGATTGGCCTACCCCAAAGGATGTATCTAATATCAAATCCTTTATGGGTCTGGTAGGATACTTTAGGAGGTTCATAAAAGGATTCTCCAAGATTGGTCGTCCAATCACCTCCCTTCAGAAAAAGGGGGTTAAATTCATTTGGACATCAGAATGTGAAGAAATATTTCAAGAACTAAAATACCTTCTAACCAATGTGTCGGTATTGAAGATTGTGGATCCAAACATATACTTCCTTGTGTGTACAAATGCTTGCAAGTAAGGGCTCTAAGGAGTTCTTATGCAAGAAGGACATGTGATTTGCTATGAATCCAAAGAATTTAATGAGCATGAAGTCAATTATGTGAACCATGATATAGAATTGGCTACCATAGTGCATTCTTTAAAAATGTGGAGGCATTACCTCTTAGGTATAATATTTGTACTTATGACAGACCATAGTGGGTTGAGGTATTTGTTTGACCAACCAAAACTCAATGTGAGACAAGCTAGGTGGATGGCTCTCCTTAGTGAGTTTGATTTTGAAATCAAACATATCAAAGGAACGGAGAATAGGTTGGTTGATGCCCTTAGTATAAGTATGAAAGTAGTTCACTTGCTAGTTGTAAGTGTTGGATTACTGAGAGGGGGGGTGAATCAGTAATAACGTAATTATAATCCTTTTTCTTCAAATGTTATATCAATGTAGAATTATTATCCAATAATGAGAAGTAATAAATAAACAATCACACACATGCACATTACACCAGTGTTTTACGTGGAAACCCAAATCGGGAGAAAACCACGGAAT
>SNQJ01S0023830.1:45347-56269 GCA_010110895.2 Picea sitchensis | reverse complement strand
AAAACAAAAACCCCAAACTACAACTCTCTACCTGACACCCCTGGTCGCCCATATGACCAAGGAGGAACCCCATAATGGAGCTCGCGGGGAGGGAGATGGGAGGAGGTGAGGTAGAGAGTTGGGGAGACTGAAGGTCAGCTGGTGGAGCGGAGGGAGGAGTTGGGAGAGGGATGGGCGAAGAGGAGGAGCTTGGAGGGTTGTTCGTGCGGAGGAGTGGAGATCATTGTGGTGGATTGTGGGGGGAGAAGGAATGGGTGCATAGGTGGAAGTGAGGTGAGGAGTGGTGGGTTTGGGAGATGGGAGGAGAGGAGGATAGGGGGTAGCAGTTGGGTAGCGCGGAGGGGTTTAGAGGAGGTGGTAGAGTGTGTGTGTGCAGAGGAGGAGTGGAGGGTGGAGGTAAGGGGTTGTGTGCATGATGGAGGGGGTCAGCATGGGAGATGGGAGGAGGTGGTGGTGGAGTTAGAGGGATTTGGGGAGGTGCAACGCAGAGGAGGGAGGGCGCATGAAGAGGAGGGTGAGCTCAGGCTAGTGGGAGTTGAATGGAGGAGGGTGTTGGGATTACACGCAAAGGAGGTCGAGGAGCTTGGAGGAGGTTGTGGGGGATGAGGGAGCGTGATGTCTGGTGGGAGGTGTTGGGAAAAGCACATGCAGGTGGAGGTGGTGAGATGGTGGTGGTGGTGGATGGGTGGCCAACTACCCCCAAAATTATTTTGAATTTTTTTTACCAAAGTGGGTTTTTCACTATAGGAAAAGGGGCGGGAGGTCATGGGTTCAAATCCCCTCCCCTCCTTTTGGATTTCTAGGCAATTTCTAGGGATTATTGAGCAGAGGAAAAGGGAGGGGGTTGGGTTTTAAAGCCCAAGGCCTGCAAATGGCATGTATAGGCCTGCATACTTAGCCAAAACTCAAAAATTTAATTCTCTAAATAGGCCTTGGAGACTTGGGCCTGGTGCCCAAGAGGGGTTCGAATCCCCTCCCCTTTGAATTTTTTGCACACATGGAATTAATTGAATTCAGCAACCAAAAAACATGAAATCACCAACCAGCAAAAAAAATATGGACCAGCACTCCATTCCAAAACTGAACCAGCACTCAAGCTATCCTTTTGAAGGCAAAAATAACAATTTTTCATGCAGAAAACCACCATAACCAGCAAGATTTTTTCTTTCCTTTTGAATTGGGACTGATGGGGTTACCTGGCTCTGTGTCTAAAGGCCGGTGCATGGTTATGATTATATTCCCAATGAAAACCTGCACTTCTCCCTAGATTCCCTCCTCTTCCATTGGAGACCTGTTACAGAGCTCCCTCTCCCCTTGGCCAAAATGCCAAAATGACTTAAGAGAGGGGAGGGGAGGTTTTGTATTTTCTAATTTTTCAAAAAAAAAACAAATTCCCCAATATTGCATGAGGAGTCTGTGTGTCCTCCCCTTGATTTTCCAAAATTTCTGAACTTTTTATAATTTTTCCCCATTATTTTTTAATATTTATCAAAAATTGTGCAAGTCAAAGTTTGACTTTGACCTTATTGTTGTTGACTTAGCCCCAAAAAGGTTGTCAGGTGAGACAAAGTCAGAATTGGAATAAGGGCACATATTTGGAAAGGTCTTGACGATCCCGTTGAGAATATGTTGTCACCAATCTGAAATAATGCCACCTCGGTCCTCAATTGTGGCCTGGAACAATGGTCGCTTAAAACCCCTGACTTGTTGGTGGGCCCACATGGCACCCAATCTTGCGAAAGGTGCCAAATCACCATACGATATCCAATCGAGGAAAATGAGGTACCGTCGGATAGGTATTGACGATTAATTCAATGAGGCAGCAATATATTTGTGTTCTTGGGCCATTAATGGTTGTTTTAGCTGTCATGAAACCCTGCTACGTGAGTTGGTTTCCCCCCCCTTTTCCTAAAATAATTGACCAACTTGTGAGAGCTCTATCCGGGCCATCTGAGGTCGGAATGAGGAAAATTAGGATTCGTTGGAAAGGTGTTTGAGTCTATTATAGAGTGAAATCACTGAATCTTTGATTAAAACTCTTTACCAACAATGTTTAAACCATGAAGCACTGCAACCAATCTGGTGTCTAAAATTGGTCATGAACTTGCAAAAGCTCGTTCTTACCAACTGGGGGTCGAAACCAAGCACGAAATATACCATTGGAAAGGTATTTCATTTACCTACACCATTTCTAGGTTTTATTTTATTTTTGAAATAGGAACCTGAACAGAATCAGACTAGGAAGTCAGAGCTAGTGGTATTGGCCATTCAGGTGACGTTAACTTTGCATCCTCCGTACGAGGTCATACGACTCAGAATCGGGATCATGATAGCTCGTTGGAAATATTTTCCTGATACCTACAATATGGCATCATTTTATTTCCAAAATTGTGACCAGACTTCATCTTACCCTTTGCGAAAGGACCCCGTCCGCAAGGGACCCACCTAGTGACAGGCGAAGGGGGCCAACGTTAAAATTCTTGCAAACTACATTCTTAGCTCATAAATATGAATTGAATAGTATTGACATGAGGAAATATAATGTGGGAGGATTCAAAACCCTCTTGTGGTATCCAATTGATACTCTTTCAAGAGTAGAGGCCATAGTAACTATGACCCTCGCCACTGTCTTCGACTAGAACCATAACACCAAGGGATGTTCGTGGAGCAATGACAGTGTAAAACATCATGTTGAGCCCAAAGCATATTTTTGGGTCAAAACCTACACAACCTTGATAAGGAAGGAAATAAAATAGGTAATATGTGTGCAGAGGCAAAAGTAGTGTGATCGAGCAAGCAGATCTGCGAAGAGAGCAGAGTCGAAAGAGAAATATCAAGAAGAGAAAACAGCCGTTACAACTCTCTGGTTCGAGGAAGAACTAAGAAATAAGATCGTTCTGGACGCAAGAAGTGACTGGCAGGGTTTTTGTTACAAGATGATAATCGAGGTTGACGAGTGACTGTGGAAGTACTCGTGCAGACCTCCTTGCTTGGTATAGAGAAAACTCATTGCCAAGGTCTCGTGGGAGGAGGAGAGTAACCTTCATCCCTGGTTGTCGCTGAGTAAGAAGAAAGTGTCTCTCTCCGAGAATCATGGTCTAAATTGGGGGTGGTCAATAGTAAATCTGTCAGGAGTGGTTGTGCCTATGGTTGGGTGGAAACAGGCACCCCTTTCAGTAGTCGCTTCACAAAATCTAGTTTTCTGATAAGTATCTTCATACTCTATGTATTGAAATGGAAATGGTGATTTAATATATTTATATGTCTATAACTAAGTTCTATGTTGAATGGTTAAGTTAGAAATATGTATTATCTCTTTTTGAACCCATGCTTTTGAATGGTCATATGCTTGACTCAGCTGAGCAATTAGAGAGTTGTAAGATGTAAGTCTGCAATAGTGTCGGGGAAAGACTTACTAGTATGCTTAAGTCATGCCAACCTCTAGTATCTACCTTCATGAGAATTTCAAGTTCATACCCTATGGAAGGATGGCGCCTACTTCAAACTCTTCACCGTATGACCGAGGGCTCATTCCCATGTCCTTAACCCATTTACAGCTAAAGAAAATTAATGAATAGCCCACAAGAGTTTCCAAAGGACCCATGTGACCAAGGTCTGGGAATCCTACACTGGGCCCAATAGGACTTAAGCCTTCTGGCTTCAGAACTCCGGGAATTCAAAGCTTTAGAGTATTTCTACCCTACCGTTTATAAACCGTCTGAAGGAAAGTGATGGATGTGGTTACCCACAAGGTTGATTGGCGCCTAGCGGTTTCCTTATCTGGGACATATAGGATTGCCCCACTGTTAAACCTTGATCCATTTTGTTATCGCCAAGTAACGCGAACCACTGATCTAAGAGTATTTGTGAGCCCCCTTGGTCATTGGATCCACGCCAAGGTTACTTCGGAAAAGTCCCACTCCGTGAGAATGAGGATGACACAGTATCAAACTCCCTGAACATCGAAGTCACGAAGTGATGAGAGCCATGGATATGGGGAGTTCGTTAAGGAACCCTCTTAATCGTTTGATCATCCAGAGGAGGGACCCGCGTATGGTACTTCGGCGAGGTCCTACTTCAAGAGAGTGGAGCGGCCATAAAGCTGAAACTCCCAAAGGCCGGAGCTACGAAGTAACGAGAACCTTAGATCTAGGGATCCTCCGGTATCTTCCCTCGACATTGGATTTATTCCAACGTCATCCTGATGTTGACCACTCTAGGAGCAAGGAGGGAGTCACACCACGAATCCCCCAAACGTCGAAGTTACAAAGTAACGGAGGATGTATATCCAAGGGGTTACGTGAACACACCGTGACCATAAGATCGAAGGACTTGGAAGGTGATCAATCCAGGGTGACGTGGTATGCTGACATCACCCAGGGTGACATGGACCCACGTTTGACGTGCCACATGTCACCTGGATCTGGGCGTTTCACCGACCCTAAGTGCCCATTACGATGTGTGTCACCCACTGTAGGGTCCATGTGTCCTCTATGCCTTGTCCTGTGTCATCTTCGATAATTACATGTTTGGTCCATGTGGCGGGAGGAGTATTCGAGACCCACATATATTCGTCGTCGCATCTAGTACATCACCCCGTACAAGAGTGGACTCTTCGAAAGTTCAGGATTTCATAACTCTGAAGGTTTGGGATGTAGTGTCGTGGGAAGGGTGAAGGGTCCGAGGGCTGGAGCCACGTGGTGATATTTCGATATCCTTCAGGAACTCGGGACTTCGGAGGACAAGCGTGTAGGAAGGAAAAGGGACATTCAGTGTTGAAGCGTCAAACACTGAATTCTCCTCTAGTTGTTTGTTATATGAGGACTATGTTTCACCATTGGTTTGGACGGTGGATGGACCATCCCTGCGAGAGGTAGGAAACTAGAAACATTACGAATGTGATGGATCCACGTGGGCGCCACGTGGTCCTCAACCAACCAATGCCTGTAGGACTTCGAGAAGCCATAATTGTAAACCAGATGTTGGAATAGAGTTTGGTAACATTCATTAGAAATCTACAGATGAGTAGAAGAGGATGAATCATGTCGAAGAGATGATTCAAGATGATTTCAATAAGCAAAATTTTGATGCCCCATCCCTAGAAAGGGTACTTAGGGGTCAGGTGTGTTATAGGGTCGCAGTTTATTAGACCACATGCTAGTCATGCAAACCATGGACAAACTAGAAAACAAAAAAAAACTATTATCATAATAATAATCACGTATTAATTGTGTACATCCATTTTACAAAATGACAACTTTTTATACAACATAGCATAAAAAAATATCTACACATAGAAATAAATGAAATGAATTATACTCTAGAATTTGAT
The DNA here is from genome assembly GCA_010110895.2 of Picea sitchensis. Classification (NCBI taxonomy): domain Eukaryota; kingdom Viridiplantae; phylum Streptophyta; class Pinopsida; order Pinales; family Pinaceae; genus Picea; species Picea sitchensis. Next base: position 50,937 of record SNQJ01S0023830.1, on the reverse strand, counting down.
TGAATGAAATTTATTAAATTGTCATCATTGCCTTCCTCATCTTCTAACAATCATTTTTCTTTCTCTCTAAACACATAATAAAATATCATGAGTTTAGTATAACTAAAAATTATTGACATTTAAAGATGTAATAAGAAGAATAAATGTCAAGAAGTTATGGATAAAAGGTAGAGGATTCAAAACATGAATAGCTAAAAAGTAGAGTAATTCGAACTTATTTTTCCCAATATGGTGATGTATTATTTATTATAATTCCCTTTTCATAATGTCAAATAATTTTTGAATATGGATAATTTTCCATTTAAAAATTTAAAAACATATTTTTCCTCCATCAAATTGTACAATGTCATACTCAAGAGCCTTTTCTTTGTCTTCTCTCGTGAAATATCTTTTTTTTTATTCTTCAACATGTTTACACCTTGTGCTCAAAGATTAATATGCATGTCAAATAATGATTAAAAGTACCATTAAAAATGTAGCATATTTGATTCATTTAGAATCTAAACTTCATTGAAAAATGTTGCATAAATCATATCGTGCTTAACATGCTCGGAGTAACCATTTTTTAGACTAGACATATAACTCGATTTGAGGCTCTCTTTTTTGTTATATGACTTAGAATTGATTCACTTTTTTTATCAATCTTTTTTTACTATAAAACATATTAAATAACCTTTAAAGTGATAAATACAAGTCTTCATAAAATAAAGGCACATTTTTCAATATTATATAAATAATCACAAAGTATGTAATTACAACTCACTTTATGATCAATTATAATATCTTTATCTTTTCCACTATCATTTTCTTCCTATATTTCCACATGTCTACTAAAATCAAGTGATCCACCTTGACTAGAAGCCATACAATAATATGTATATCTATTACAAAAATATACTCTTAAAGCAAGTACATAAAATCCATAGAATAAATTATATGCATAATTTGACATGAATGTTGAAAACATATATGGATAACTTCAACATATTCAAACACACTTTATTCACCAAAAGGTAACAAAAGCCAGCAACTTCAACCAAATTAAACAAGACTTTCGTATAAAGATCCAAATTGTTGTGATCACATCCTCCTTAGATATGCTACTAACATAGCTTATTTTTTTTTTTAATAATTTCTCGAAACCCATCTCCTACCTATAGTGTTTACCCATGTGGGTTATTACACGATATTATTATAGTCGCATGTTCGTAGATGTAAATTCATTGCACATTAATATTATTCAAGCTCACTATTACTATTGTTGAATTCAGATTCTTGTTATTATATTGACTAAATGTGAAACAATACAGCCCGTCTATCCTACATTTGATTCCACCATTTCTTATACTCCCATTACCTATACATATTTTGAATTAACCAAAAAAAATGAACATAATTTAAATAGCATTAAAAAAATCTTCAGCAACTTTTCTTTGAAAATACTACATTTATAACAAATCACAATCTAATGATGGTTAAAACTACAACTCTCATTAAAAAATGATAACACCATGATAATTGATAAAAACAACAACAAATTACTCTAGATTCCATTTATTTTTAGGTTCCCATTACCTATACATATTTTGAAATAACAATTGAAAAAAATGTACACAATTTGAAATAAAAAAATAAATAAAAAAAATTAACAATACAATATTTATGCCAAATCACATTTTCACGATGACTATGGTCAAAACTACAATCATCATTAAGAAATAGATAAATTTGAAATTTTTTCCAATAAACATAACAATTATGAACAAATATTTATAATATTCCACATCATTGTGTACATGAAAAGTTACAATTGACACCCAACTAAAACATAATAACTTGGAAAAACACAATTTAAAAGTGAAATACCATGGTTTCAAACATATAACATGAAAATATTAAGAAACAACTAAATCAAACCAATAAATTATGTAAACAAAATATTTGAGTCCACATATATATATATATGAAAATCATTATTTTAAATATAAGAATAAATGTTGTATATATAGAATGGAAAATTTTAAGTGTTATGTATAAAAAAAGCATTAGGAATGATGTGAATAAAATGTTGGACTCCCTTTGGATATATATTTCAAGGTTATTTGTGAAAATAATTGATCATTTTGAAAGGAAATAGAATACTTTAGACTTTGTGTTCATCCATGGCATGATAAAGTAAAGTGGTATGCAGGCATGGCAAAGCTTATACACGATGTTGTACAAACTCGATATCCTCTTTTCCCTAGTGGTTAGAGATAAAAAATAAATATGAAGAGTTAACTGATTTTCGGGTGCACATCATTTTAGTGTGGATGAACTCAAGACCTTGAGTTCATCTTGAAGCTGCTTGTTGCATGAGGGATTGGACCTGTTTAATAGAATATCGGTGTTTCCAAGATTGATATCACTGTGTAATTAGATTAATTCTTTTAATCTAAACAATGGATGTGTTGAGAAAAATTTAAAAAAAGGTAGGATGAGAGTATAAATAAAATATGAAATGAATGTGTTCAGAAAAAAAAAAATAGGATGAGAGTATAAATCAAATATGTAATGGAATGGATGTCTTCAGGAAACAAAATAGGATGAGATTTTATTCTCATTTTCATTTACAATAATACAATTTAATTTAATTTCATTAATTTAATTTCAAGTGTTACAGAGATCTTATTCTCTGTTTCATGTACAATAATACAATTTAATTCACTTTCAAGTGTTATAGAGATTTTATTCTTCCTCATTATAGGAATGTCAAACTATAAAGGTTCAGTTAAAAGATAAAAGATATTTGTGTATAACTTGTGAGAAGGGTCATTCAACGTTCATGAGAAGACTTCGTCCTTGGGATCTCAAGGATAGTTGTCAACTCTAAACTCAAGGTTCACTCAAGGTTCTCGTTGGAACTGAACATTGTAAAACCACTGCAGCAAAAAAAAAGGGATTTCTTCCATACTGTTAGAGATGTGGTAGATACCTTGGAGATCTTATCGTCAATAACAGCATGCCTGGAGAACTCTGGATTGTGTAGATGAATTTTGGCAAGCATTGTTCTCGAGAATACGGGACATTAAAAGGTGAAATTGAAACACATATAGGTTTCACAATCATACAAACGAAAATAGAACGCTTGCCTTGCCCCCATATGAGTGAGCTAATGCGTCAACCTTAACCATGGGTGTGTTGAGTGAAACACAGGCCATGAAATCCACGAGTCGCCCACTTTAGATTCATAAATATATGCCCAAAATAAAACACATGCAACAATATTACACTTGTTAATCCCCTATTGAATGCTCGAGACAATGATTTATTCTATACATACTAATCCTAGTTAATTAGGTAAATATGGCAATCACTGGTTAGGGCAGTAAATTATTAATCATATTAAGTAAATGTGAAAAAGTAAACGTAAGCATTTAAAAATGGAAGAAAGTTATCAATATTAAATTTCATTCATTGATTTGGGAGGACCAAGAATATGTCAACATCTTCAATTGTTAGCCATAAGATTAAGATTTATAATTAAAAGATCATTAATTATGCCCATTTCCAATAAGCATTTATAAATGGAAGAAAGTTGTCAATATTAAATTTCATTCATTGATTTGGGAGGAGACCAAGAATATGCCAACATATTCAATTGCTAGCCATAAGATTAAGATTTATAATTAAAAGATCATTAATTATGCCAATTTCCATTAATTAAAATATGTCTTATTTTCCATTCGATTTCATCATGTCTATATAGTATATTGTATACAAATTATAGAGACCAAAAGGGTCAAAGGGCCAAGTGGATCCTGAAATGAAGAGGAGGTGTAAATCTCATCTGCCAAATTGTTAAAAAGGCCAACTTGGTAGGGAAATGGGGCGTCTGGTGGTTTGTGTGCAGCCAAGGCATGGCAGAGTAAAGGGAGGAGGAGGTATGAAAGCATGGAAGACATCATACATTATTTGATCCCCTCTTTTCATGAGTGAGAGAGAGTGTTCAAGTGTGTGACTCTGCTTGAGATGAGTAATTTGAAGAGCTCACTGATTTTGTGTTCGATGTAGGTGAGAGCTCTTTCCAACTCTGTGGTGGATGTGCTCAGGGCCTCTATGGAGGCCTTCAGTTGATCTTGCAGCTACTTTCTACATGAAGACTTGGAATTCCTGGTCATGAGGTAGTTGTCCAGTAGATTGTTGATGTTTCCAAGTGTTATATCCACCCTATCCAACTAATGAAAGAGTAGACTGGATGATGATGACGATCTCTTTCTCTTCTGCATGTCGACTACTTCATTTATCTTGTGTTGCATGGTGTTGATGATGCAGGCGATGTTGATGAGAGGATTAATCGTATTCTTCTTGGACTTTTCATTAAAACATGCAGCGGTTGGGATAGACGAACGACGCAGTGTGTTGAAGGAAAGAACAGCCACAAGTGTTGTGCAGGAAAATATGGTGATTCCCATGGCATTGTTGATGGGGATATGGAAAATATGGTGATTCCCAGTTCCTGTTGTCATTGATGTGGATGTTGCTTGAAGACGATCGGCCAGTCGTCTCAAAGTAGACATGCATTTATCCATATTGGATTCCACATCCATCATGCCCTTCTTCTTACTTAGTGCAACCATGCAACTTGCAAGCTGTTGGAAACTGGTGACAACGAATTCCTCCAGGATTAGGATTTCAGATCCTATAATCCAGCGTTGGTTGTAACCAATAAGACCAAGTTAGAATATGGATGGGATTGAATTTAATAATTAGTTTTCCTGTGTAAATGAATATAAATTCATGTAATCTCGTAGAGGCAGGAGAGCGTGAGTGAGATGAATGGGTGAGCTACTGTAAATATCCTTGATCTGAATAATAAGACAACCGATACCTATGCTTGGTGGGAGTAGCCCAATGTTTGGTTGAACCACGTGAAATATTTGTGTTTCTTATCTGCGTATTTATTGATTGTCTTATATGATATTTATGTTTCTGCATTTACGAATATAACAAGTGGTATCAGCGCTGGTTGGAGGAGAGGGTGTCGAGGACGTCCAATTTCAGAGGACCAGCAGCATCATCTTTCCGAGGTGCGTCGATTTCCACATCGTCACAGGTCCCTCCTCTCGAAGAGTGTGACATCTTATTAGCCATCCTTCGCTCGCTGTCCATTTCCTCAAATCATCGTGGTCCAACTATGTGTTACAGTGTGTAGACCCTTCACTATAGCAGCACTCCAGTTGCATCGGGAGGTGTGATGACTCTTTTTTAAAACAAAGGTCACGATCTCTCCCTAAAAAAAATTCACATGGTAAAAATCAATTTTTTTGCGGTGAAAGTATGAAAGGTTGACTTTTTTTTATTATTAAAAATTGAGGTGAATGTTGTCGTGAGGTGAAAGTATGAAAGCTTGTCGTGAGGTGAATGTTTTAAAACAATTCAAAAAGGTGGAGGAATTAAAGTAAAGTAAAGGTGAATTCTTATTAAAAGGTTTTTTATTAAAAAGGTTAATTATATTAAAATTTGTATACATAAATTCAAGTGGTTGGATGTTTTTTTAAAAAGGTGAATCTTTTTAATAAAAGGTGAGGATTAGTGAAAAGGTATTTTA
>SNQJ01S0023830.1:25486-38691 GCA_010110895.2 Picea sitchensis | reverse complement strand
CGAAGGGATGTGTCCTCATAGTATACTCCCATGGGACATTGGGTGCCACCCCAAGACAAATTGTCACTACTCTGACAAGTTTCATGATCAACTCCGTCTCAGAGGGGCGTTCTCCAAGTTGACCCAACCCGATATGGGGAGAAGATCAGGGGTGCCCCCATAGATTGACCCAACCCATCCACTTGGCGAGAAGACTCGTCTCAGGTCAACCCATCCCAACGCAACTAAGGAGAAGATCCGTCATAGGTCGACCCAACTCATTCCATCAGGGAGAAGACACAAAGAAGGCACAACACACTCGTAGATTGACCCAACCCACTTCCCTGGGGAGAATATCTGGAGAGTGTCCTCACAGATTGACCCAACTCACTAATTTGGGGAGAAGACCTGAAGAGATATCTCAACCACATGGGTTACAACCCAAATATCTCTGGGGACCAACCCAGTACAACTTATCAGTCTATCGATAAGTGTCATACTCAACTCAATCCATCAAGGAGTATCGTCACAGAAGAATGTCTCACGAAGCTGCAACCATCAATACTCCCTCTTAACGAGAGGGGAATTCCTCTCCAAGTTTATCACAAAAGTACTGGAACTTTGACTTGGCAAGAGGCTCGGTGAGAACATCTACAATCTGCTCATCTATAGGAAGGTACTCCACTAGTACTGCCTTCCTCTGCACCATATCTCAAATGTAATGAATCACAGTGGTATCCAATATCTGATCATACAATCCTGCAAGGAGATTCCGAAGCCACACTGCTTCCCATATTTCCATACATATTGCAATATACTTGATTTCTGTGGTACTCAAAGCCACAAAAGTCTATTTCCTGCTACACTAGGAAACCATGACAGATCCAAAATTGAAGCAGCACCCTGAGGTGCTCTTCCTGTCAGCTGCACTCCTTACAAAATCTGAATCAGCATATCCCTATAGTCTCATATCAACACTGGAAGCATGTCACAAGCCATATCCAACTGTGCCTCGCAAATATCTCAACACATGCTTCGCAACCACCCAATATATCTGTCTCGACTGACTCATGAATTGGCTAAGTGCACTCATTGCATAGAAAATATCCTGCCTGGTGTTAACTAGATACCTCAATGATCCAATCAACTGCCGGTATACGGTCGGATCAATCGAGTCTAAATCAGAAGAAGACACACTCAACTTCTACAGATTCATCACCATTGGTTAGGTCATGGACTTACAATCCAATATCCCAAATCTTTTCAATATCTCAACTATGTATTTCCCCTGATTCAGAAAGATCTCATCAGTTCTCTGTCACACCTCAAGTCCCAAGAATTAATGCATCATGCCAAGATCCTTCATATCAAATTCAGAGGCCAACTCATGCTTGCACCAAGAAATGACATGCTCTGCTCCAGTGAGAAATAAATCATCAATGTACATGATCAAAATCAGGGACTCAGCATCAACAACCTTATAGTATAGGTTGGCATCAACAATGCTCTTGTTGAAACCCAAACTCATGAGGTATCCATAAATCCTTGCATACCAAGCTTAAGTTTCCTACTTGAGCCCATACGAGGCCTTCTTCAACCTGCACACATGGGAATCCTTCCCATGAATCACGAAACCATCTGGCTGCTCGATATACACCTTTTCCTCAATCTCACCATTTGAGGAAAGAAAAGGCTGAAGCAAGTGCAATAATCGTTTGATGGAGGTATATCGAGCAACATGAGAAAAAGCATCCTCATAGTCTATTCCCTCAACCTGAGAGAATCCTCTGGCCACAAATATCACTTTGTGCTTCTCGATGCTCCTGTCAATTGCATGTTTTATCTTATAAATTCACTTGGAAGTCACCACAAACTTCCCTTTGGGTCTCAAAAAAATATCCCACACATCATTCTTCATGATGGACTCATACGCCTCCATCATGGCATCTCTCCATACTGGATGATTGGATTCCTCCTCATAACATGAAGGCTCAAAATCAATGATGTGGTTCATAGCTGCAACATAGCTCGAGAATCTCTGAGATCTCTTACTTTCTCTAAAAGTACCATGAGGAGCGCATATCTCTCTTCCTCATGCAAAGATTGATGAGCCCAGGCAGGCCTCTGCCAGCCTACTACAATATCTCTAGGAGCATCAACTGGATCAACAGACTCAATTGTCTCCACGGGCTCAACTGGCTCCCTTTGAACTATTGAAGGGTGAGGGGGAGAAGACACCATCTCCTCTTATGTATCACTTCCAATTTGCATGTGATATCCTCTAGATCTCCTAAAGGCTACCTCCTCCTCAAAGAAAACATCCCTGCTCACCTCAATCTGTCTTTGACCTGAGATGTAGATCCGATATGACTTCGACAATTCACAATACCCAACAAATTTACCCTTCCTGATTGAAAGGTCTAACTTCGTCCTTTTCTCCTTGGGTACGTGAATGTGAATTGGACACCCAAATATCCTAAAGTGTCCAACCTGGCATTGTAACCAACTTGTCACAGTCACTGCCACTGTCTCATCCATGATACAAGATCCACTCAAGGTAGCATATGTCATAGGTTCACACAAATATGAATGCACAAGATCCCCTTGGATCTGTTGCCACTGCTTGAAAAAGATCCCTTGGAATTCGTGCCAAGAGCACAACCTTTGTAGATTCCATCCTGCTCAACACAGAGTTGTGGAATCCCTGTCACCATCTTCCCCAGAAAGGGAAGAGCTCTATAATGCAAATTAGCAAGTCTCCTATGCCATAACTCATTTAGACTAATAGAATCATGCACCAAGGCTTGAACTGGTTGACCTATCAATCTGTACAAACTCCTTCTCTGGTCAAACCGCATCATGTCTCAAACTAGACACCATCTAATAAGTTTCCTTCTACAATTGTCACTATATCTCCCTCTTAGAGGTATCACTAGTGACATGCCTTCAAGGTAACCTGCCCGGAACAAGAAAACAATAACAACAACATTTCCATGGCAACCTCCATGGAATTTAGCAATACAACCTGCCTGAAACAAACAACAAAACATGAATATCTCCTAGAGGGGAGATAAACAAATGCATCTCTAGTATTATGTGGTTAGTATAATGATCATAATTCCAATAGATAAAAACATAAGACCGCAATGGTTCCATAACAACTAGAGGCATATCAAAACAATCAAAGTTGGAGGGTGCGTTGTTCCTCTGAATGCACTGGATCTGAGATCCCTCTGGATCTAAGTTGTTGCTTGGACAAAATTCCCTTCTCCTACAAACACCTTCATGACACACACACACACACACACACACACACACATGTGCATACCTATGAAATTGTAGCACCGTCCAATTTGTCTTCTAGTCTCAAGACTTGTGCAATTAGCAACTGGCAGCTGCAACTGGTGACTGCACCTGTAATTGGCATGAAGCAACTAGTAATGCATCTATAACTGCAACGATGTGGTAAATTTCATGATCTTCCTTCCAACAATTATACTGTTCCGAAGGAAACCTACTCTGATTTCAGATTCCATGTTGAATTTTGAATACTAGACCAGTTCACAATTGCAGTAAATAACCCGGATCTCAAGAAGATTTAACCAAGCACAAATTACAAAATAAATAGGGCTGCTCGTTTCTCCATAGGCAATCCTCTTTCATTTCCACCCAACCATAGGCATCCTCAAGTGCCACCCTCGAGCAGATCATAGTAGTTATCCTGGGAAACCCTTCTACACAAGGGGAGAAAACCCAACACCTTTTCTTATAGAGAAGATCCATGCCAAAGACAAAATAACCAAGAAAAAACTCTATTCACTAGAGAAAACCAATAAGAAAGAATCCAACAATACTTATCTCAACATGGAGAGAACTCAATAATGTAAAACCTAGCCAGAGTGCTAGAGCACTAGTCCACCTCTAGCACACCACCAAGACTGAGAGAAATACCCCAACTAGACTTGTGCCTTCCTTCCTTCAGTAGTTGCAACTGCAACTCTCTTCCAAACTTGCGCTATGATATGTGAGAGAGTGTGTCAAATGAGAAGGGTGCCACCCTTATTTATACTAATATGACCAATGAACTTTTCCAGTGGGGTTGACTTGTCCTTTCTAGAAAATATATTTACTTTATCTTTTTCTAGCAGACCAACTTGACTTCTGGAGAAATATATATCTTCATGGGCTTCTTTAATTCTTTCAATGGTTTTCCTTTGACATCTTGACATATTCTTCTATAAGAAATGTTGTCTCGGAGGTGAATACCTTCCGCAACTACCAGAAACATCAACACTCATAAGTCACATAAGATGGGTCACCTACATATTCCTTCAAATTATGGAATGCCATCATTTGATGGGGCCATCTTATTAACCATCAAGTGCCATTTTACATGTATGTGGGGCCACACTCTCTTTAAACATGGGGCCACACTCTCTTTAAACATGGTTACCAACTTAACAAGAATTGTGGTCTCAAAATGAGAACTCTAACCTCAAAAGCCCATATTTTTTGGTCAAAACACAAAAGCCAACCCTAGAATCAAATAGTGGTGCTACCCAAACTTACTTCCACAAAAGACTAGTTTGTGAGACATTTCCAGAACCTTTTGTGGGATCAGTGTTTGATTCCAATATTACGACAAACTTGGATTTGCAGGTTTCAGGTATAGTTGAGGTACAAAGGGATAATATTGGTGTTGGAGAAAAGATTTTCCTCGCAAAGAGGGAGTGTTAGTTTCCTGTTGCTTACATAGTGTTTGACTCTTGCTGTAGTATGACACATCAATGGGTGAGAGTCTTATGATGGCGTTTTGGCACATAGCCCCTTTGCATATATTTTTTTTATGTTTCTTGAGCTTGGGTGCACTAAAGTTGTTGCATAAAAATATGTAGTTTTTGATCAAAATCTGTGGATTGGGTGAGTTGGAATGTGTCTACCTATCCTTAGTACATGTGGGGTGAATTTCTTGAGAGGTTCCCTTGGCAGGTGGGAGGCACACTATTGGATATTGGGTGAAGATTCCCTTGGAGGGTGCATGAGTTTATTAGGGATTTTCCTAGGTAACTCTGAAAAAACTTCAGTACTTCCTCGTCCGATGCGGACGAGCCATCCTTCCTCACTTTAATTCTTCAGGTGACCCATCTCCCCACCCCACTTATTAGGGTGAGAAATCCTTCCTCACCTTCCACACCTTCCTAACTCATGTGAGCAATCCTTCCTGAATCGATTGAATCTACTTCTCCTTCAACCTCTGCATCAATGGCTTAAGTGAAAAGATCGACTGATGCACCCGAAGAAGATACAGTTGTGACCTCTTCTTCTGTTGTTATTTCTCTTGACTTAGCCTCTACATCAATCATTAGTAGAAACACGTTCTCATATCAGAAAATTGCTTCCTTGAACACCTGTCAATGTTATAACATCACCTCTAGGAATGACAGACTATGGCTCTCAATCTAGCAAGAATGATTCTTTCTTTGTTTCTACACCTGTCTTTACCTTCGTTCTCGGTACTGGTTCAAAATAAGCTATATATGGAACTGAATTTGCTCGAACTCAATATCAAACTGGAAGAGATGCGGTGGGATATTAAACAAAATATGTATATGTATCTGTATTTTGCACTTAACCCACTTCTGGCACCAGATTTGGATCTTTTCCAGGGGACTAAGCACATGGAATTTGATCTGTCACTCGAAGGTAAGATGGTATTATATAAAATGCAACATGTGCTTCTTCTATCTCTGCTCTATTAGATGTTTATGCACATGCTTTTCTATGGATGATTCTAGGTCTCGACCGGGGAAACAAATCACAACTCAATCTACAACAAATGGATATGGATCTAGGTGAGGAGGTGATGGCTCTTGATCCACGATGAATGGAATGGATGGATATAAACAAAGATCAATTTCATTTCCCCCTATTTCTCTCACTGGGTGGGTGATCAACCACCTCTGTATAGGGACTTTCTCTTTAACCGTGCAAGGGGCGGTTGGATAAGTATGTCAGAGACTAATTACTAGCCCTCTTCCCCTGCCAAGGGATGCCTGACCTATGCTAACATAGGTTTACGTTACTTAATTCCTTTTTTGTACCCTTTCATCTATCCACTTTTCTGTAGAAAATCTAATAGGTCCCGCGTAAAACAACTTATCTCCATTGATAAGTTAGGTCCAACACTGGACCATCATAGGGACTTTCTCTTTAACCGTGCAAGGGGCGGTTGGATAAGTATGTCAGAGACTAATTACTAGCCCTCTTCCCCTGCCAAGGGATGCCTGACCTATGCTAACATAGGTTTACGTTACTTAATTCCTTTTTTGTACCCTTTCATCTATCCACTTTTCTGTAGAAAATCTAATAGGTCCCGCGTAAAACAACTTATCTCCATTGATAAGTTAGGTCCAACACTAGACCATAGCCTTATTACCCCTGTTGCGAAATACCCACCCATGCGTCCTGTATGAATGATTGTTATCCCAAGTGTATTCTCTCTCTTTTCTATATGCCAATCAATCAAGCCATCCAACCCAATGCCACAATTTCCTACTAGTTTAGATCCCTCCGTCCTACCTACTTACATAGATGGTCCATAAACTGGTGTGGGTGAATCTCTCACCTTTACCCCTGCTGCCCCTCTAGCTTCTACCTCTCCTTCCTATGTATGCTACCTTCACAGGCTCTGTTGCTAGTTTTCGACCTAGAAGCGGTGATGTGGACTCTCAATCTACAAGGGGTACTCTAGGTGTTTTTTAGACTCAATCAACCATTGTAGCCTTGTTAACCGCTATGTGTTGGTCACTAGCTCATATGATTTTGAAACTACCGATCAATGAGGTAAACTAGTTCTGGATCGATTGGATCAACTACAACTGAGATTAGATAAACATAAACTTCTTGGGGGTATAAAACAATCACCTTTGTAACTGGAATGAAACCCCAGAACGATACATTTACTGGTTAAACAAGGTCAATAGCCACTACCTTTTCTCCTTAGTACTTACTACTTATTCGATTACCAAATTTCTCTTACTAAATTCCGTTCCCTTGTTGGGGCTATATCTTTACTCGCTCCTTTTATCATGACATTGATATCTATACATCCTCCTTCTTGACACCCTTCTCAATGCAATTTGATTTGAACCTTGATTGACATGCTGTAATCATATCTTGAGTAACTCCCTTAGCTTGAATAATATTAATTGTGCAATGAATTTACATCTACGGACATGCAACTATAATAATATCATGTAATAACCCACATGGGTAAAAACTATAGGGAGGAGAGGGGTGACAAGAAATTATACACAAACAATAAGCTATGTTAGTAGCATATCGAAGGAGGATGTGATCGCATCAACTTGGATCTTTGCACGAAAGCCTTGTTTAATTTGGTTGAATTTGTTGGCTTTTGTTACCTTTTGGTGAATAAAGTGTGTTTGAATATGTTGAAGTTATCCATGCATGTTTTGAACATTCATGTCAAATTATGCATACAATTTATTCTATGGATTTTATGTACTTTCCTGAAGAGTATATTTTTGTAATAGATATACATATTATTGTATGGCTTCTAGTGAAGGTGGATCACATGATTTCAGTAGACATGTGGAAATATAGGAAGTAGATGATAGTGGAAAATGTAAAGATATTACAATTGATCATAGCAACAATAAAAATGCTTAAGTGAGTTGTAATTACACACTTTGTGATTATTTATATAATATTGAAAAATATGCTTTTATTTTATGAAGAGTTTCATTTATCATTTTAAAGGTTACTTAATTTGTTTTATATTACAAAAAGACTCAATAAAAAAACTGAATCATTTCTAAGTCATGTAACAAAAAAGAGAGCCTCAAATCGAGTTATATGTCTAGTCTCAAAAGTTGTTACTCTGAGCATGTTAAGCACAGTATGATTTATCCAATAATTTTCAATGAAATTTAGATTGTAAATGAATCAAATATGCTACATTTTTAATCATTATTTGACATGCATATTAATCTTTGAGCACAAGGCGTAAACATGTTGAAGAATCAAAACAAAGATATTTCTTGAGAGAAGACAAAGAAGAGGCTTTTGAGTATGACAATATACACTTTGATGGAGGAAAGAGATGTTTTTAAATTTTTAAGTGGAAAATTATCCATATTCAAAAATTATTTGACACTATAAAAAGGGAATTACAATAAATAATACATCACCATATTGGGAAAAAAAAGGTTCAAATTACTCTACTTTTTAGCTGTTCATGTTTTGAGTCCTCTACCTTTTACATTTGATTGATTAATTTGGATATATTATATTCTTACAAATTGATGATGGCGATAAAGATTTGGAGCAATCAAAGGGTATCCATAACTTCTTGAGCTTTATTATTCTTATTACATCTTTAAATGTCAACAATATTTTTTTTATTTATTTTTTATTTTTTTAATTTATGTTTGGAGGAATCAACAACTAGTTGGGCGCGTGCTACCACTATAACCTCCAGGTGTGCCCACGAGGCTCCTTACATGGCACACATTGTAAGTCGGGGGGAGTTGAACTCGAAACCTCATGGAACTTCATTTTCACGGCACTTGCCAATTGAGTTGCCCCCCCGGGGGCAATGTCAACAATTTTTTGTTATACTTAACTCATGATATTTTATTATGTGTTTAGAGAGCAAGAAAAATGATTGTTAGAAGATGAGGCGGGATTTGACAACAATTTAATAAATTTCGTTCAATCAAATTCTAGTGTCTAATTCATTTCATTTCTTTCTATGTGTAGATATTTTTTTTTATGCTATGTTGTATAAAAAGTTGACATTTCTTTAGGGGTGGCACTATACCACTTGTTTATTGGTAGAAATAATTATATTATTATTTTACAACTGAAGTTAAATTTGATCATTGTAGTTTATATATATATATATATAATTTTTGTTTATATATACATGATTTTTTTTTTCATGATAAGTATTTTGTAAAATAGATGTATACAATTAATGCAGGATTATGATTTTGATAATACTTTTCTTTTTGTTTTCTACTTTGTCCATAACTTGGGTGACTAGCATGTGGCCTAATAAACTGAGAACCCAGGGTCCCAGACAATACCAACCCTCAACACGATTGAATTTTAGGTATCTCCTCCCAACTAGCTGAGTTTTGAACCGGGGTCACCTTACATAACCAGACCCATCGAAACCAATCTCCCTACTAGGATTTGACTTTAATTATGATAATATTTAAATTAATAATAATAATGAAATTTTTTCTTCTTTAAAATTAGCTGGATGCATGTAACATTTTGAGGAATAGTAGTTATAATATGGTTATCAACAACCATACTAAAAATCCTAATAGAAACCTTATACAAAACAATAATCAACTTCCATTGATTCATTCGGTCAAACTAGATAAATATTCCTACTAACAATTGTTAAGAGAAGACTTATAAGAAGCTACAAAATCTTTAAGAGGTATACTATCCTCTATTAGATGTTTTCTAGCATATAAAGCCTAGTACCTTAATATTCCTTTTTCTAACATCTAATGATAAGTATTTGTTTAGACTTCAATTGTAGATTAAAATATCTCATGTCCTGTGCAAACCATGATATGCGTAAGCCTTTGAAACCAGAGTACAATATAATATATCATACATGGCTTCAGATGGATCTTCGTTATTTTTCAAAATTGCATCCTTTTCCATTGGAGAGTCAACAATTTTCCAATTTTCCATAGAAATTTTCTTCAACACATCTTTATGATATCTTTATCGGCTTACAAACATGAGTCCTCTTTCTCTATTTTGTTATCATGGATATGACACATATTGTCAACATGAGAATTAATAATTTTGAAGCCTTGTGCAATATTTTTTGTGTAAATGTTATACTTGTCACGCCCCCAAGATTCATGCCCAAGTCCAACCTTGGCATCTAGTGGACGTGCGACACTGTGGCAGTTCTTACTTGGTAGCCTAGCTCAATCAATGATACTTCACCTAGACTACGCCTCTTCACGTAGACCATACCCATACACTATTCTAGGATACAGACGAGTCACATTTTTACTCTATGCAACTCAGTTGTATACTTAGATATTTGGTAACATTCTTTAACACTTAATCATTATGGCATACAACTTAAAACATGTGAAACACAAAAGATACAAATATAGTGTGGTTGACACCAATGGTGCCTAATACCCGACTTCATTTATTATATTGCAAAACATAAACAAAGATTTCCAGAGAGGGTGCTACTTTCCAAGTTACATATTAGATGGACAGAGTCTCACGACTCTAACTCATACATAAAAACTATCCATACTTGTGGTTCTATCACACAAATAATTTCCCTATTGCTCCTTGTCTTAGCCTGAGGTGCGCCCATCCTCAAACCTCCATGTCTCTTTCCTTCACTTTCTTCTTGTGCCTTTGGTTGTTTGTTCTTGTGCTCTTATAGGGACTCTAAGGGTCAATTGTGTGAAATGTCATGTCTTCTGGGTGTGGTGCATCCATTCGAGAATCGTATCACTCAACCGAACCGTCTCACCCCTTTGTGGACCCAGTGTGTCGAAACGAGTCCATCCTCCCCTCAACCATCGCATCTTTTGGACTCATGCACCCCATCCTTGGGCATGCATCCCTTTCCTTGTGTCGATTATAGTGACTCTCCATGGGTGTGTCGATTATAGTGACTCCATGGGTGTGTCGATGGGATCGTCAAACCTCTCCAGTGCGCTCATGATGCTAAGGGTAGACGAGTACTTGGTCGTGCTCCAAAATTTCCTTGCCCTTTCCAAAACGCAACCAAACTCTCCATCATTTGTCGCAAGGGAAGAAGGGTGTGTCTCCCCTTGGGCTCAAATGTCACCATCGTTCCCCAAGGTGCTCATGCCCATGCCCACAGTAGAAGTTCTTTCCCAACTGTTCGCTTCCCTCTTGTGCTCTTTGTTCGTTCTCTCGTTGAATATGCCCAAGCAATGCATGTGCTTGGCGGGTGTCACAGAAGGCCTTACAATTTAGATTATGAACAAGAAACAAAATCAATATCATGAAAAGAAGAATCCATTTTAACATACCATGATTTTGATTCTCATTCCAAGGCATGCAATATCTTTTTCAGTTTGCACACCAAATTCTCTTATCCTTGGAATTCGAACTCCTATCTTTGTTGGATATAAATTTCTTGTTTAAATGCCCATGAAGTATCATTGTGAATCCATTAGGTGTACTTAAGATTTTATATAAGTGCAACTGCCAACATTGTTATTAGGCTCCTCATTGTCGCGATTGAACAAAATGTTTTCGAATAGCCCATTTTCTAAACTTTGGAATTGTCATTTTCTACAAGTTTGTCCTTGTACTTGAATGGTACCATATTCTATTGATATTATTATATGGGTCCACTTACAACCAAATGCCTTCCATGTCAATGCTTCCTCCACTTAGACGAGTGTTGCTCTCTCCAATACTAATTTTTATGACATCCTTTTTCACTAAATTGAGCTATATTCTTCGTTTGCAAAGGCCTCTCCAAAGGACAATAGATCTTTGCCGAGTTTTCTCTATCCTTATATATTGGTCTGCTTAATAATCACAGCCAAACAATCTTCCTTTTAAAAAT
Organism: Picea sitchensis; assembly: GCA_010110895.2. Taxonomy (NCBI): domain Eukaryota; kingdom Viridiplantae; phylum Streptophyta; class Pinopsida; order Pinales; family Pinaceae; genus Picea; species Picea sitchensis. The sequence goes on along the minus strand of SNQJ01S0023830.1, from coordinate 27,080 downwards.
TGAAGTTGTTGATGAGATTCTTTTCCTTTTCCAAGATACCAAGATGAAATTGAGTCCCCATCCACTTCGAACAATCCTTTTCAAACTCTACACCTTTTATACTTAAAAGTTTTTTCTAAAATTTATTATCTTTTAATGCTTATATATCCATTTAATATTGGAGGAAAAACTATTTTTTTCTCCATTTTATTGATTTTACACACTTAGAAATACATATTGAAGTTTATAAAAGTTGGGATGTACATTTTAGAATATTCAATTTTCTTGTACCATCGTTGAATTTGAATGACACTTCTAAAGTTTTAAGAGGATAATAGAAAAGTCTTAATTTAATATGGAAGAAAGAAAAAATGTTGGACAGATACATAGAAAAATCATAAACAAAAGCGTTTTCAGTTGTGTATTTATTAGAGTGTCTCATCGATCCTCTCCCTTTCTCCAATAAATGCGTGCTGGCTGGCACAATGCTGACATGGAGCAATGCTCCTGCATCAACATGTCACTCTGTACGATGATGTGGCAGTCTGTACGGATGACACGTGGTAGGGTTTGGTTGGCTGTCGTGGTAGAATGGATGCTGACGTGGCAGCTAACTGGGCAGGATGATGTGGCAGTATAGATGCTGAAGTGGCGGCTGATTGGACAGGATGACATGGAGGGCTAACGTGGCTCCAGCCAATCAGAGGGTGACACGTGGCCCGATCAAAGGGCACCACATGGCAGCTCGAATTTGCCCAATGTGTGCTAGGTCAAATTTTAAAGGCTTGGCCACATGGGGCCATATGACTCGGGGCTCGGAGTTCAGGGGTTGGGCACAGCACCTGGCCACATAGGGAACCATATGACTAGAAGCTCAGGATTTGGGTGCTGCGCGCCAGTTGTGCCAAATCTGGTAGATTTGGCCAAATTTGTGCCTGAATTTAGTGGATTTTACCTAGAAAATGGGATCTAGGCCCAAAAAGAGCCCAGAAAGAGGGGGGAAGTTGGGATTTCGACCCCCAACTCAAATTGTATATAAAAAAAGCATGTTTGAGTGTTTTCGAGGTGCATAACAACAAAATGATGAAGAATTTGTGAAGTTCAAGCCTTTTTAATGGAGGGAAGCCATTGAGGAAGCGAGCTTTGGAGGCCATTTCCGGGAGATCTAATCCATCGTTTTGAGTGTCGTTTGTTGCATCAAGATCCTGAGACAGAGAAGAATACAACAGAGCCTATCAAAGACCAAATTGATGTAATTTTGATACATTTTTTAAGCATTGAAGATTAATAATAAGCCTCCCACTAAAGACAAAGACCCGGAGACGTAGAAAAATTTGTGCCGAACTCCATTATCAATATTTGGCATTATGGTTTGTTGCTCTTATAGTCTATTTTCTGTTCTGATTTCTTTGTAATGGTTGCATAATTCTTCCATTAAGTATATTCTTCTTCTCTTTAATTTCTAAATGGTAAATCAACTCATGCAAAATACTTAGCCAAAGTCTTTAAAAGATCATTTCGGATCAAACGGTCCCTAATACCCGGCTTCGTTTATTATACTGCGAAACAAAAGAAAATCTTTACAAAGAGGGTGCTACTGTCCAAGTTACATAGA
>SNQJ01S0023830.1:0-11743 GCA_010110895.2 Picea sitchensis | reverse complement strand
TGATGTACCTGTGAGAATATCCTCTACACAAGAGGAATACAACCATGTGGCAGGATGGATCCAAGTCACATCCCTAAACACCACATCCAAATGTTTAACTTATTACATAAAAATTGGCTTTACAAGAAAGAAAGGCATAAGCCAACAATGCCAAAATACATGAGATGCAATGTTCATAATAGAGAGCTTATTCTTCTACTCTAACACTCTTTGAGAGATTATTTCTTCTACACCTACTATATTTTAGCATATACAATAAGTGTTAGGTGCAATCATATGGTCATACGGCCAATGGAGCCATGTGTTCATTGCATCAATGCTACAATGTTTCTTTTTTGTTTGATCATAGACCAAAACAAAGAAATGTTCATCATCAAGTGCATATGAGCTACAAAATATATGACAAAGTGGCTACAATATGGAAGTACATATGGTAACCAATAACAAAATCTACAAAATAGTAGCACCACCTAGCATATGCCAAGTCAATATATTGTTGTAGAAAGATGATATATGGGGTGGAAAATGCATATGGTAGCCCCTCATCCTCCTGCAAAATATCACATGTGCGCCTCTTCAAAGGAAAAGCTACATGCAAATCTCCATTCACACCTTCAAGCAAGAAAGGTGTGGGTGGCTCCAACAAGTATGAAGTGTAGATCTAAAATCTAAGGAGGCATTTCTATTTAGAATCCAAGGCTTGTTTCCCACTTAGGGATCATTGAAAATTAGTATTACAAATCCGAACTTGGAAACATTGTTGTCCTAAGTAATTTCCATATCTAAACATACAATTTTCAGCCATACTTTCATATGAAAACATATAAAAATATGAAAGTATTGATGGCTTGAAATTTCCGGCACTTTTTATATCCATAATTTGAAAATTTTCTGAATTTTTTTATGATAGCAAATAGTTGAAAATAATCTAAATTTTTTCTATCATAAGCATGATTAAAGTGTTGAAATAAATCTATAGTGCTTGAGAGGAAATAATGCTGGAAAATTTCTGAGCTAGAAACCAGTTCACCCTCAACACATGGTAGTAAAGCATTTGAATATTCATGATCAAAAACTTCATCTACTTGCTACTCCAAATCTGTGTTATATGTGCATATAGATGGCTGAAAACGATTATGAAAGATTTCTGAATTAGGGCTTACCAAACCTTGGTTTTCAAGAATGGAGGTTTGAGTGCTTTCATCAAGAAGATCTTCTTGTGTGGATGAATGGATGCTCTCTTCTTCCTCATGAAGTGGTTCTTCATCAACATGTTCATCACTTTCTTGATCTTACATGGCAGATGCAATGGATGAATATTCTTTCTTAAGTAGGAGTGCCATGAAATGTTCAATGAGCTCTCCATATTCCTTCTTTCCATAGTGAGGATCCCAACATTTGAGGAAGATCATCAAAAAATTTGAAAATGTAGTGATTAGTTCTATGTCAATATCATCATCAAACCAACATTGTCTTATCCTCCAGAGTGCTCAAAAAGGCATGCATCCAAACATCTTCATGAACATTATGAAATTTTTTCATAACGTTAATAAAATATACGACATGTAACATGGTTGACTCGTGATGTCTATAGAATAATCCAATAGAATCAAGCAATTATGAACTATAACCATCATGTGGAGCCCCGAGAATGCTTGAAAATTTAGAAGAGAACACACCCAATTTAAACATTATAGCTCTCCCATTGCTTTCATTCTTCAAATCTAAATACAAAATCTGCAATAATACCTCATACCAAATATTGGAGTGGATTCACCAAGGTATGCATTCACAATGTTGTTTGCTTCACCCTACAAGCAACAAGTCTTCAAATATGCAAAGGGAAAAGGGTTTCTTCTCTCAATGGAGTCACCAAGATGAGAATGTGATCTTCAAAATGTACCCTCATCAAAATGTGTAACTAATATACATATGTCTTACATGAAATGGACTTTAACTCCAACAACAACGCCAAAATGTTACAACAAAATATGTCACCCACAAAAGTGTAAAAGTCTCGAGCACTTAAGGTGAGGACTTGTGTAACTAGGAGGTTTGCCACTATCACCTCACCAACTCTCTTCTGCACTTTAGGCTAAGGAAAATGGAATCTTAACCAATGGGGGCTTCCCTTCGGTTACTAAACTTACTTCATATAGTGTGGAGTGGGAGTTAAAAAAGCTTAGCAAAAAGAAAAAAATATAAAAAATGGATTTGGTTTTTTATGGTTTATGGGTGGTGAATGAAAAGGAGACCAACGCCTTACTTGTTTGGGCTATGTAGTCATTCTTGCAATCTAAGAGGTTTATTCTTCAAGATTAGAATCTATAGGCTGCCAAGGTGGCATGCTCTATAACATCCCTACCTTGGTAAACAAAACATTACAAAAATAGAAGGGAAGGGACTTCTCTAAGGCGAAGCTCCACAACCAAACCAACCTAGAAGTGGTTAAGCATTCACTCACAATGGATGTTTAGGGAATCAACAAGATGACTCCTAGATTAGCTTTGACAATCTAATTTTCTAATGAAGAGTCTACCAATGTAATGCCAAGAACATTTTCCACACAAATAAAATTGTATTGACATTACATAAAAAAACTTAGACAAATAAAGTACTTTTGTTCCAATGATTGGAGCTTCACTCACAAGTTCTCCCATTCAATCAATCCCCAAATACAAATGGAATGGAGAGATCAAATCCTTATATAGGTTTAAGGTCCATATCCTTCTTACAATAAACAATGAATTTCTTTCGTAGATCCACTAATCTCTTCGAGGAATAACAATATAATAATCCTCACAACTTGCTTACTAAAAGTAGAAAAAAGTTTGTTGAGATCCACAATTTACTCCAAGAGGTTACAATAAAATATTCGTTTTCCACAAAGAAAACAATATAATAGCATTCCCATTCTAAATAATTCTATGACAAAGATTCAACCATACTAAAATAATGAATTAGTTATCTACAACTTCTTAAAATAGCCAAGAGGCTAACAACCTCCTCCATAAAGTCAATTGATTTTGTCCTTTGAAATGTCCACAAACCAACTTCTAAGGGATTGATCCAACAATCCATGAATATGGCACATTGGCCATAATAATTTTCCTCATCCAAAGGAATGGGACGGCCCCATGTTACATGTGAACCAAGGAAATCAACCCATAGTTCGAATAATCTGCAACTTCCATATGATAAATGTACCCCCCCTCCATGTAAACTCGGCTATGAAGAATGACTCTACCAATTAGCTCAAATGCATCATTGACTTATCTTACACAAACTAGGAAATGTGAATTGTGACCATTATTAGGACAGTGACCCCTAGAGATAAGAAAAGGCAGTTTTTCCACATGTATCGGCCCCATCCTTGGCCTGTATGCATTCACAGTCAAAGGGATCCACATGATATTCTTTACCCAATCATATGGAACCCTACATGAATAATCAGAATGTGGTTAACACCTAAGTGAAGGGGGTGTAACCCCACATACAAGTAAAACTGATACTCTATGGTTAATAAGATGGGCCCATCAAATGATGGCACTCCATAGTTTGAAGGAATATGTAGGCAACCTGTCTTTTATGACCTGTGAGGAAGTTTTTACCACACCATATATAACTAGCATACCCCCTCAACGGGAAAATGGGAATGTCGAAGTAAATTGAGGAGTGGACATATAAGATGAGGAAAGGAATAAGGAGCATTTTTATGTTGTTAGTGAAGTATGCATAGCGATCACAATCAAACCATCTCCAATCACAACTTTTTATTTGTACTTGTGATGGTGGGGATGGATACTTAGGATGAGGAAATGAGTTCATGTTGGATGGAAACATAGGATGGACCAATGTGGTGTACCCAGCCACCAGGCTAGGCCATGCTACTCCAAAACGCTCTCCAAGAACGCTCTAAATCCACCATGTAATGTGCCCAACCACCAGCAAGCTAGGTCGTGCTACTGCAAGTCTCACCTCAAGAACTGAGTTCGATCTCCGATAGCATTTAACTAATAGAGGGACACGAAAGAAATGCAATAATAGTACATGCAATAATCAAGATTCATGTTACAATATAATAGACATGCACAATATGCCATGCACAACCATAACCAGCAAGAAGACTCATTAAATATTCATATCTCTGATATAATAATCAATACACATCATAAATAAATATGCAAGCAAAGGAAACCATGACAGAGAGCACTTATTATTAGAAAAAAAGGATCGAAGAGAAATAAAATAAAACAGATGCGGAAATAAAACACAGAATATACACAATACAATAGAGACACGGATATACTTGCTTCACCCAATATGGGCTACATCCACCAGAGAAATTGTCAGTGCTTCCTTTATTATTATACAACAAATGAAGGGATACAACCTACAACACACCCGATGTAACTTTATCTTCTTTCTCTCACGGTCTCCTCTCTCAGAATAGAATATCCGCTCTCACACAGTCAGAATACGATTCCCTCATACATAAAAGAGGGTTTCCTTATAGGGAAAAAAAAAACCTAACATGACTTCTACCGTCAGATCTGCAACCTTATAATGAACGATCCAGATTGACTACGAAATTACAATATTTTACAAGGCAATTTTTCCAAAAATTTCTCTTCGGGGGCGTTGCCCCTGAACCCCTACTAGAGGGGGGCTCCAAAATGTGTCTTTGCCCCCCCTAGACCCCCCTAATGACATATGTGGGGGAGAAATCCCCCCNCATTAGGAAATGGGATCCAAACACGGCTGAAACAAGACCTCTGAATCATGAAGATAATCAGGCTCCACAACCAACAATATCTCACTTGGAGACTGATCACAACTACTCCACTGTTATTGTACACATTGGACTATGATCCACCTTGGACCTAGCAAATTTCTCATCTTCCCCTTCATGCTTGCAGGCCAACTGAAACTGAGCAGGAACTCAATTTCTCCTTCGTTACTACCTTTGTTAACATGTCTATAGGATTCTAGCTAGTATTTATCTTTTCCAACTTCAATTATCCATCTTCCAAAATGGATCGTATGAAATGGTACCTATGTTGTATATGCTTAGTCTTAGAATGGAAGGATGAGTTCTTTGCAATATTAATGACACTTTAGACATCACAGTACAACATGTTATTCTCTTGTTGCTTTCTCAATTCCTCCATAAACCACTGTAGCCAAATCATCTCTTTACTAATCTTTGTAGCAGCAACATACTCTACTTCTGTTAGTGAAAGTGAAACAACCTTTCACAGTTTCGAAATCCAACTTATTATTGTTCCACCTATAGTAAAAACATACCATGTGATGCTCCTCCTACTATCTTTATCACCTTCCATATCTGAATCAACATATCCATGTAGAACAGTTTATGAACCTCCAAAACATAATGCATGAGTAGTAGTACCTCTCAAATACCTGAGAATCTATTTTATTGTCTCCCAATGTTCTTTACTTGGATTGTTCACATATCTTCTCACAACTCCCACTGCATGTGAAATATCTGTTCTTGTGCACACCATCGCATACATCAAGTTGCCAACTAATGATGAATAAGGGACCCTAGACATGTATTTTCTCTACTCTTGTGTCTTGGGACACATTTCCTTGGTTAATTTGAAATGGTTGGCCAAAGGTGTACTGACTGGTTTTGCATTATACATTCTAAACCTCTCCAACACCTTCTCTATGTACTCTCCCTGAGACAATGTCAATTTGTGATTTTTCCTGTCTCTTGTTATTCTCATACCAAGTATTTTCTTTGCAGCACCCAAATCTTTCATCGCAAATGAATTAGTTAATTTCCTTTTGAGGCCATTTATATCATGCACATTAGACCCTGCAAAAATCATGTCATTTACATACAATAGCAAGATAATATAGCTTCCATTTTCTAGCCTCTTAAAATAAACACAGTGATCAGAATGACATCTACTATAACCTTGTTATGTCATAAACTTATCAAATTTCAATTATCATTGTCTTGGAGCTTGTTTTAGGCCATACAAGCTCTTCTTCAATCTGCATACCAAAATCCCCTTCCATTCGACCTCATACCCCTGTGGTTGTTGCATATAAACTCTTCCTCCAAATTCCCATGGAGAAAAGTTGTTTTTACATATAATTGTTCAAGATGCAAATCTTTTACTACCACAAGACTTAAATAGTCTTAATTGAAGTCATTTTAACAACATGAGAAAATATTTCATCAAAATCTTTACCTTTCTTCTGTGCAAAACCCTTTACAACAAGTCTAGCCTTGTACTGTTTTTTGCCTCCATCTTATTCCTTCAAAATGTAAACCCATTTATTTTGCAATGCTCTTTTTCCTACAGGCAACTGAAGAAAGTCCCAAGTTTGGCTATTTACCAAGGATTTCATTTCATCTTTCATGTCTTGCTCCCACTTATTTTTAGTGTCTACCTGTATTACCTCTTCATAACTTTATAGTTCACCAAAATCAGTCAACAATAAATAATACAATGAAGGAGAATATCGTTCAGGGGGTCTACTTAACTTGGTAGATATTCTAACAATACTTACAGGAGTTTGAGGTACATGTTGCTCTTGTTGTTGTACATTTTGATTTTCTAGAACCTTTAGAATTTCATTTTCTTTGATTTCATCAAGCACTGTGTATTATGTGTTTTCATTTTCCTGTTTCTTTCCCTGCAACTGGTCTTTGTACATGACATTTTCATTGAATATTGCATCTCTACTCGTAATGATTTTGTGGTTTTCATAATCCCATAAGCGATAACCAAATTCAATAACACCATATCTAATAAAGTTACACTTCGTGGATTTTTCCTCAAGATTTGTTATATTTTCTTTATCAATATGTACAAATGCTTCACAACCGAAAGTCTTCAGAAATGAGTAGTTTATATTTTTACTTGTCCATGCCTCCTCTAAAATGCCATCATCCAAGGAGCTTGAAGACCCTCTGTTTATTAAATAAACATCAGTATCTACAGCATCTGCCCAAAACTGTAAGGGCAACCCTGCATGCAATATCATTATCCTTGCATGTTCCATGATTGTCTTGTTCATCCTTTCTAACACACTATTTTCTTGTGGTGTTCTTGGAACTGTCTTCTCTCTATGAATCCCATGGTATGAACAGTAATTATCAAACTCCTTGTTGCAATATTCACCTCCATTATCTTATCTGAGATACTTCAACATTTTCTTGTTTCATTCTCAACCAAAGTTTTCCATTTCTTAAAAGCGTAAAAAACATCATATTTTTTTCGAAAGCAATAAACCCAAGTTTTTCTAGTTGCATAATCAATAAAAGTAACATAATAAATATATGGTACATGAGTTGGTCACCATACATATGTATGCACAAGCTCTAACTTTTCACTCTTCTTTTTCTTTTCGACTCTGAGAAATCTGACTCTTGTTTTCTATAAACACAATGTTCACATAAATCCAAATCAACTTGTTTAAGATATGGCAACAATTTTTTTTGTGGAGTATATGAATCCCCTTCTTACTCATGTGTTCAAGCCTATGATGTCACAGTGTTGTATCCACTCATGTATAATCTAAATAGATAGAAGAATCAACATTACAAGTACATAAATATAATGTACCAACCTTCTCTCATTTTTCCATTACCAGTGATCCTTTAGTGACCTTCCACTCATTTTCTATAATTGTAGATATACAACCTTCACTTACCAACTTTCTTGTTGAAATCAGATTTCTTCTCAAATCTAGAACATGCCTCACCTCTTTTAGAAAACATTGATTTTTATTCTTTAAATTTATTTGTACCTCATCCATTCCAACAATTTTACATGGTTCATCATCACCCAAATAAACCTGTCCAAAATCACCTTGAACATAATCTTGAAAATATTTCCTATGGTGTGTGGCATGAAATGAATCCCCTGCAGCCAATACCAAAAACTCATTAATATTATATAAAGAAATAATCAAAGAATCTTGTAACACATCACCTGCTACATTTGCCTCCTGATTTTTCTCCTACTATCCATCTCCTTGTTTCTTTGGAGATATGCAATCTTTCTTCAAATGTGATTTTTTCCCACAATTCTAGCACTCGATCTTTGCCAGTATGGATTTGGATCTACCCTTCCTAGACTTCCCATGGTTCTCTGGGCTCTTTCATTTTTTCCTTTGTCTTCCCCTGTTCTCCACAATCAACGCATTACCTGATGTCTCACATGTGTTTTTCCGTCCCATTTCCTCGCTAAGGATAACACCAACAATATCATCAAATTTTAGAGTTTTTGAAACATAGATAAAGTTATTTACATCCATGACCAAGTCGTTCCATCTTTCTCGCAATGAGCACAAGATTAGAAGTGTCGTAACCTCATCATCAAAGTTCACTCCTACATAACTTAGTTGATTTGTAACCATATTAAATTCATTTAAGTGATCGGAAACAAACCCACCTTCTAACATCTTCATATTAAATAATCATTTCATTAGAAATACCTTGTTGGAGGCCGAGGGTTTTTCATATGGTTTAGCCAATGCCTTTATCATATCCTTCATTGTAGTTTCTTTTGAAATGTTGAAGGCCATCGATGCTGCCAAGCATAGCCGTATCATTCCTAGTGCCTTTCTATCAAGAACCTCTCATTCTTCATCCTTCATACTCGTCTGTTGCTTTGTTTTGTCGCCCAATGGTAGGAAAAGATCCTTCTGATATAGATAGTCTTCCATTTGCATCTTCCATAAATAGTAGTTTTGGTCGTTAAATTTCTCGACCCTAAACTTTCCATCTTCCCCTAGTGATCCCACTCAAACCAAGAACTTTCTTTTCTTGTGAGTTACCTTTCGCTCTGATACTAGTTGTTAGAAAAAAAGGATCGCAGAGAAATAAAATAAAATAGATGCGGAAATAAAACACAGAAGATAAACAATACAATAGAGACACAAATATATGTGGTTCACACAATATGGGCTATGTCCACCAGAGAAATTGTCAATCATTCATTTATTATTATCCAGCAAATGAAGGGATACAACCTACAACATACCTATTATAAATTCATCTTCTTTCTCTCACAGTCTCCTCTCTCATAAGACAATATTCTCTCTCGCACACATCCGCAATACAATTTTCTCATACATAAAAGAGAGTTACCTTCTAGGGTGAAAAACCTTAACATAACTTCTACCGTCATATCTGTGACCTTATAATGAACGGTCCATATTGACTATTAAATTACAATATTTTACAAGGCAATTTTTCCAAAAATTACTCTTCGGGGGGGGAATCCAAAATGTGTCGTCATCCCCCCTGGACCCCCCTTACGACAGATGTGGGGGGGAAATCCCCCCCCCACATCCCCCCATCAGGGAATGGGATCTAAACATGGTTGAAACAAGACCTATGAATCAGGAAGACAATCAGGCTCCACAACCAACACTTATCTTAGACAAAACCAATCATCAACTAGCTACAGACCAAGGACGTTCCACCCAAGCTTAGACGTAGTTGTTCCAAGTCTCAACAGCAGTTCATCCATGAGCCAAGGCTATGAATCCACAAGGATAGGTTCCAAAGAAACACTCAGCTTCCCAAACCAGTCAGCACTCAAGCTCTTGCAGCTTTTTCAACACACAACAATCCAAAGTACACCAGCTCTCTTCTCTCCATCCTGCACAACCCAAAGACAATGAACCCCCTTCATTGCCACGTAGTACCTCGAGTTGTCCACTTATTTCTAGGGCTCTAGTGTATCTGGTCGAGAATCTTCATCCTGGGACTCTCATGACTCACAGTTGTGAAAAAAATTTAACACATGTCAATGCAGCTCATGCATACAGGCATATTTCATAGTTGGAATACACCAGCAATTACTACAGCCAACAAAACAATGCCTTCTTTCTTCAACAGTTTGTTCCCACATCCCCACCAACAACCAGAACTAATGTATCAAATAATAGATTGAAAATAAAGAAGAACCCTCAAACAGCCCACAAGCGAGGTTTATATAATTACATGGAATTAAGAACCGCATGGTCTTCCCCCCTAGAAGCTCATGTAACCGTTTTTATCAATTAAAACCAAGATGGTGAATAAAATAATAATAAAATACTTAGCCCCTTTAGCCCCCTCTCTTGTAGAATCATGGCCCCCTATAATTGTTGTCCTTGTTCGTCTTGCAGCCAGTGATGTATTTTATTATTTGCAATGTTCAAAGTATTACATTTCTTAAGCACTCCATCCCCTTTTTAATTGTTCAGACACTCCAGACTTTCATCAAATAAACAAAATAAATTATCAATTCAGGGACTCAAAACTAGGGTATTGCATTCCACTCCCCTTATTTTGGCACTGTCCTCAGTGCATATAAAAAAACAGAATTCAAAATTTCAAAATTCTTCAAAAAGTCGCGGGTACTCTGCCCTCATGGCATCCTCATGCTCCCAAGTAGCATCTTCAGGACCCTAGCAGTTCCACTGAACTCTTACCACTTCTATGACTCGATTCCAGAGCAATTTGAATTTTTTGTCTAATATGTGCACCGACTTGACTTGAAAATCTCCTTCTTGCTCGACCTGAATCAAATTCCAATCAATAACATGGTTAGGATCATGTACATATTTTTTCAGCAAAGAGACATGAAATATATTATGCACATTCATGGAAGCAAACAATGCAACCATGTATGCAATTGGCCCTATTATGTCCAATATCTCAAATGGAACACAAAATCTGGTTGTTAGCTTTGTGCAGCTTGCCAACTTCAATGAGCTCTTCTTGGGATTCACTTTCAAAAGCACATGCTCTCCTACTTTAAATTCTCTAGATGTCCTTCTATTATCTACATAACTCTTTGTCTATCTTATGCTTCCTTCAAATTCTTCTTAATTTTAATCATTTGTTCTTCCATATCCTTGAGCAATTCTAGTCCAAGTACTACTCTATATGTTGGGTTGTCCCAACTTACTGAAGTGTCGCATTTCCTACCATACAAATCTTCAAATGGACTCATATTCAATGAAGCTCGATATCCATTATTATAGGCAAACTCAACCAAATGCAAGTAATCTTCCCACTTAGATGGCTTATCCATCACATACATTCTCAATGTGCCTTCAATCACTTGGTTGACTCTCTCTATCTGCCCATCTGACTGTGGATAGTATGTTGTGCTAAAGTTCAGATTTGTACCAAATCCTTTAAATAATCCCCTCCAAAAATTTGAAGTGAACTTAGTATATTTGTCTGAAACAATTTCCTTAGGTATTCCATGCAACCTAGAAATTTCTTTCATATAAATTTCTGCAATATTAGTTGTTGTATGAGTCATATTTATAGGCACAAAATGAGCAGCCTTTGTCAATTTATCAACCACTACCATTATTGAATCATATTGTCTTGTTGTTCTGAGAAACTTAGTGATAAAATCAATGGTTACCACTTCTCATTTATTCTCTGGAATTGGTAATGGTTGTAGCAAACTTGTTGGGTGTCTATGCTCAGCCTTCACTTTCTGACATTCCATACATCTGGCAATGTAATCAACAACATCCTTCTTCATTCCAGGCCAAAAGGATTGGCTTCTTACTGCTATAAAAAAAAATTGGTAACTGGGATGTCTGGTATATGGAACATTATGCATTTCTTTTAATACCAAATTCCTAAGTTCTTTGGGACTAGGAACAAAAATTCTATTTGTATGCATAAGTAATCCATCTTTCTTAATCTCATATTCTTTCATTCTTTGTTGTACATTTTTTT
>SNQJ01S0023829.1:36228-46350 GCA_010110895.2 Picea sitchensis | reverse complement strand
CATAGCAGCCACATCTCTTCTTAGAGATAACTACCACCATTCGAGCAAGTGTTTCAGTTATGCATTTTTACAGTTTTATCCTATTTCATTTATTCAATAGAATATATTGTTCACTGGATATCTGTGTTTTTCTTCATATCTCTGTGTTTATTGTATTTAGTTTGTTAATCAGTTCGTTCCACTCCTAAATCCGAATCAAGCATGGTGTTGATAACAAAAGGAATGTAATGGTCATATTTGAAATTGGAAAAATGGTGTAGTGAGGTGCATGATTGGCAGTGCCCGAAACCTTAGAGTCTTGGTCCAAGTTGTACTGCTTTGTCATAGGTAGGGTTTTGTCCCCAAGTTTTTATAAGACCTATTATTCAATCATATGTGGTGCGTACTAGCACATGCAGTAATCTCTCTAATGAAAAGAGAGGTCGTTTCATCAAGTTGTGGAATTAACCATTTGTGTAGGCATGGGAGTGACAAGTGGAGTCGTAATCTAAACTTGATGAAGTTCGAATAAGCTAGAGTCTTCAATACAAGGGGAGAAAATCTATGGACTAGTTATAATTATAGAAGTAATCCTACGAAATAGATTTGAATTAGTGAACATTGAAGAATAAAAACAACATGTATTCGTTAATGGGGAGTGTTAGAGTATTAACTCATACATGTGACATGATGTAATCATGGAGCCCATGAACTGACCTCTTGAGCAAGTAATCTAATGAGATGTCCTATGAGAGTATATAATGAGATGACCTATGAGATTAAGTTAGAGATAAGTAATGTGAGGATTGTACTCCAAGTCAATGAAGTAGTTGAGTGAATTTCTCAAGAAGATAATGACAAGGATACACTAGATTGTGATAATTGATAAGGTAAATCATACCCTTTGATCTATGAACTAAATTAATGGTTGAGTTCTATTTAATATTGTATAAATACATATGTTCTCTAATACAATAGAAAAGGTAATTATGTGTGTACTTCCTCTCTCTCCTATGGTCCTCAATATGTCCAATTCATCAGGAAAATCATATAAATAGAAAGTTGTGTATATCACAACATAGGAAAATGATTTATACTCCATTGAAGGTTCAACAAAGTCGTCATACAACACTCTACTTATGTATTTACTATGTTTTGTGTGTTAACCATGAACCACATTTCTTTAGTCTATTACTGTTGTATTTCCCAGTGCAAAAGCTAAGAGATTCTTTCATGGCTTTTTTTTTCTAATACCTTATTTAATAATTTAATAATGATATAAATAAAAATACACAAAATGTTTATTTTTCTCATCTCCCCTAGGCATGACATTTGAAATCTTAAGGATATCCAAACCATTTATGGTTTAGTCATGCTCCACTAGCTTTATTTTGGTATTTAGGATTCATCACACGTTCTTCCATGGTCCACTCTGCATACACACACCCCCCATCACCTAAATAAACAAAACCCTAAACATAGTTAATGTCCCTCCCCGAGAGAAAACAACTTCACTCATATTACATTTGTTTCATGTTGAGTAAAGTGCAATGACCAAAGTGTGAAAATGTCGATCTAGAGAACAACAATCCTATCCTCTATATTGAGATTATTATCTCCCTACAATAACAACAAAAATAGAATGTCAAAAAAATCAGTTTAATCACTTCTTTCCCCATGTTTCTCTTCCCTATGGTGCTATTCCATTATACTTTTTCACTATCTGAAAGGAACTAAAAACAAGGAAGAATTCAAAGTGAAAACTACCTCTATACGTTTTTCTCCTCCATGGTTGTATCATCCCCAGTGATGTATTTCTGAAGCATGGCATCTTTGTCGCCATCTATAGACATGTTTCTTGGAAAGAATTTATTGACCTCCCTAACCAAGGTCCACCCATCTTCTAACTGCAGTGCACCACTTTCTTTTTTAATTAGATTTTTAAAGTACAACTAAATTTCATATTTTTCTTATCTCTTATTAATTATGAATGAAAGTAGAGGTGTTAAATACACTTCCTAAAATCATTTATAAGATAAGAATTTTCACTAAGAAAAAAAACATAACAATTTCAAACACATGGAATGAACACGCCATTAATAATGTGATATCTTGGACAAGGGTTTCAAGAGAAAATCCCCACACTTTACAACATACTCAATGTATCATTCAATAACTAAAATGTTATAATATAGAGTCCTTTTTCTCTCTATAAGAGTGTTTAGATGTAGCATAATTTTGGGGAAAATTTCTCCAAAATTATGCATCATAACATTAAGCTAAAACTTTATGGCCATAGCACTCAATAAATAGGAATAATAAAACCATAAACCATTTATGCACATTGGAAATAAGTTATTTTGTGCCACTGGTCTCTATCTCTTCCTTGCATTGAGTATTATTTCTATATGATTGCATTATTCCTACTATAACTATGCATTATTCTTTCTACAACTCTGCATTTTTCTTTATCACATCTCGTCTTATATTCCCACTATATATCTATAAGGTGTATGACAAACATGTCTCAACATTCTCCCACTTGTCATATACATTACAAGGATATAAGGGAAAATGCATCAAACTACAAGCTAATTTATAAGGCCCATAAGGTCCATAGATTCACATCACCACTTGAATTTACCTATGCTCATCAGTTTCTTCAATGCATGTGCAACGTTCTACAAGATTTTAACTTTATCTAGTATCAATTTTGATCCTCTACCATGTCCCTAATTAAATGGTATTGGATATCTATATGCTTTGTCTTTGCATGAAAGGTTGGGTGCTTAATTAAGCAATGGAATTGTTACTATCATGTTGAACTGTGATAGCTCTCTGACTTAGTCCTACTTGTGAATAGATTTTCATAATTCAAATGACCTCCTTATAGGAATGAGTAGCTTCCATATACTATGCCTTTGCAGTGGATAAAGCGACCACGACTAGTATTTTTCTTATCCAACTTACTACTCCACCAAAAAATTGAAAGATGTAATCACTTGTAGATATCTGTCTATCTACATCCCATCCCCAATCAGAATCAACATAATCATTTATATCCACTGAGTGTGGATACCCTAAAACATCATTATGATAGAAAATGGAATATTCAAAAGCACCTTTCAATATTTGAACACCCTCTTCGCTATAGTCCAATGCTTATGTCTAGCATTAGACATGAATTAAATAAAGACTCTAACTACTTGGACAATGTTTGATCTAGTATAGACCATAACATACATTAGGCTACCAACTGCACTAAAATAAGGAAGAGAAGTCATATCCTCCATCTCTTTGGATGTTTTAGGACATTTCTCAATTGAAAGCTTAGTGTCCATAGAAATTGGAACACTCAATGGTTTGCAATATACCATATGAAAACGTTGTAGCACGTAGTTTATATACTTACCCTAGCTCAACCAAATTATTTTGTTTATTCTATATCTCCTAATATCCATTCCTAAGATATATTTTGCATCCACTAAGTCCTTGATATCAAATTGTGATAGAAGTTGAGAATTTAAACAAAAAACCACATCCTTACTATTACCAAAAAATAACATATCGCCTGCATATAGAGTGGTAACAAGAAAACAACTACCATCATGTTTGTAATACACACAAGGCTTTGGTTTGGATCATAGAAACCCTAACCCCAACATAAAGGAGTCAAACTTTTGGTCCCACATTCTAGGAGACTGTTTGAAACCATATAAATACTATTTTAACTTGAAAACCAACGACTCTTTACCTTTGACGACATAGTTCTATGGATATGTCATATAGATCTCATCCTTCAAGTTACCGTGTAGGAATATTGTTTTCACATCCATTTTTTATCTCTCCAAACCAAAGGTCGATGCAACATATAATAGGAACCTAATAGATGTTAACTTGGAAACTAAAGTGATCTCACCAAATTTTATCCCCTTAACCTTGGAATATCCTTTTGGAACTAGTATTGTCTTTTGTTTTTCAAATTTTCTATCTAAAACAATATTCTTTTTGAGAACCCATTTACATCCAATGGATTTACATCCATTAGTAAATAGAACCAAGTCCCATGTATCATTCTTTCTAAATGCAACCATTTCTCGATCTGTAATACCCCTAAGATTGAGCCCCAGTTGTAAATGTAAATATGTTTTATAAGTTGGTGAGCAAGGTTATTATAAGCCAGAAGGCTTATGTGATTATTAGGCCGAAGAGACTAGATGTTAAAGGCTAGTGATGCTATTTTTGTATATGTAAACACTCATATCATAAATGAAAAAAACACATTGATGTGTGTGGACCAACCATGAAAAAGAGTATGGGGGACTAAAATTCACTAGGAAGGCAAAGGGGGGGGTGCTAAGAGCCTAGGAAGGGGATATTATATAGGGCTTGATTCCAAAGGAATATTATAATATTATTCCTAAAGACTAACATGTGGATAATTATTTTATCCTAAGTTCCAAGGATGGGGACAAGTGGGCCAAATTGGCTCTCAAGCTGACAAGTGTCCAATTTGGGACATGTATACAAAGAGTTTGGGCTTAGTGCATGAGTTATTCATTATAGAATTCATTCCATTCTCTCCATCATTCTGACCTCTCCATCTTTCATGCACTCCTTCATCTATACCACGTACCCTTCCTGTTATGAGAAGCACACATGTACCTTACCCGAAGGTTGTTGCTGCCATCACATGTACCTTACCAGAAGGTTGTTGCTGCCATCACCTGCACCTTACTTAAAGTTCACTTCTTCCATCACCTGCACCTGACCTGAACGTTGTTGTTGCCATCACTTGTACCTGTACCTGGTAGACTTAAGCGTTGGACTGAAGAAGCAGGTTGTCAGGCATGTGGAATTGAAGAGGCATGTTTCCAGGCCCATGGGATTGAAGAGGCGGGTTATTAGGACCGTGGGATTAAAGAGGCGGGTTGTCAGGCCCATGGGATTGAAGAGGCGGTCTGTCAGGCCCATGAGAAACTCTCTCTAGGTGAGAGAATTGTTGGGAATTGATTTCCTAAGGGAGCCCAGCTACAACTACAGTGCTCAGAGACTTCCTGTCTAGCATGTTTCTAGAGCCCTAGAAGGGAAGTGGGGCAGCTGAAGGAATGTTGAGCAGAGAAGGGGCACACTTCCTGTGGTGGGATAGGAATGTGGGGAATGAGAGATTGTAGGTTGTTAGTTTGAGTTGGCACCTGAAGAAGTTGTTCCTGTTGTCTGAGATACATCAACCTTGTTAGGAATCCCTTTACCCTTGTGGAGTTTTGTCCCAACTTAGGGGTGACCCACTATTGAGATTATGAGCAGTGTGGTCTATGGTTGGTAGGATCATGGAAGGTCTGCACACAGTTGGTGGTATTTTATCAAAGATAAGTATCAATTGTGTGTTAAATTACTTGTTGCATTATTCTTCAAGTGTTTAATTTCATGGGTTTTTCCTATGTGAGTTGTGTGTGTATTTTTACTATTATTCGGCATGAATCTGGGGCATATTCTCAGAGTGCTTGTATATGTTAAATTTTTTTATATGGTCTGAAATTTTTCTATGGCATAGCTAAACAGGTGGCTAGGGTTGCTACACTATGGCATCAAGGATGATGGCAAGAGAAGTATCATATATATGACTCATCTTGAGTGGTTGGGGGATGTTACACCATCCATGGTCAATATCCAAGACTCCTTCTCTTCCATCTCCATTGCCTCTTTCACTATTCTTGGCTCATTGTTGTTATCATATAAGGAAAATATACTTATGAAATTAGATAGACTATATTTATACATGTTTGGTTGTTTCTTTTTCTGAGTAGACCTCCTTAAATTTTGAGGTGGAGTTTATTTCTCCTCTTCTGAACTCTATGAACCCTCCTCTTCATCATGTTCTTCATGAAATTCTTATCAACATTTTGGTTTATTTTTTTCGATCTTGGGTGGTAGTTGAACCACTAACTTCTTCTCATCCTCTTTTAGTTACACCATTGTGAGGGAGGTATTAAATTCTCTAAAAATAACATTTATTCTACACAAAAATTTCTAGTTGTGGGATCCCACAACTTTTTCCCTTTCACACCAGCACCATAGCCAATGAATACACATTTCACTACCTTGTTATCCAACTTAGAGTACTTCTCCTTAGGAACATGTTCATATGCCTCACAGCCAAAAACATGAAGATGTTGAAGTGATGGATTCTTTCCCATCCTTACTTCCATAGGGGGTTTGTTTACAAGTGTTGATGTGGGAGACTTGTTAATCAAGCAACATGAAGTAACAGTTTCTTCATCATATAACTTCTTCTTTAAGAAATCTCCAGTGATTGTACTCTTATCTCTATCGATCAATCTTATATTCATATGTTTTTCAATTCCATTCTATTAAGTGGTATATGGAGTTTTCTTATGCCTTTCAATTCCATTCTCCTTGCAAAAGTGATCTAATTTTGGAGAAAAAAACTCACCACTATTATCAGTCCTCAACATGTTAATCTTCGCACTATAATGATTTTCCAAGAGAGATCTAAGCTCTTTAAACCGACTAAAAACCTAAGATTTAGTTCAAATAAAATAAACCCTTGTCCTTCTAGAATAGTCATAAATGAATCACACATAATCTAAGTTCTTTTAATTTGAAGGAACTTTAATTGGACCAAATACATCATAATTAATTAATTCCAACAACCCAAAATATTTATGAAAACTAGAATAAAAATGAACATTGTTCTATTTTCCATATATGCAATGCTCATGGAAATCAAATTCAAGACTACAATCATTCAATCCATCAACACGTTTTTTTTTTTCAAGGTACATAGGCCCTTCTCACCTATATGGCCCAATATTTGGTCCCATAGCATTGTCTTGTCTCTAGGTAACTTGCTTTCTGAAGCAAGAGCTTGTTTAGGAGGTTTTTATTATGAAGGTGTAAATCTTATAGCTCTCTCCAATGCAGAAACCAAAGAACTATTACACTCAATTGTGCATGGATCAAGATGCAGTAAAGTTCCCACATGAACACCCTTAGTGAGTAACATAGATCCTCATACCATCTTGCAAAATTTTTCAAAGAAATAAACCTACACACCTACATCATTAAGTGTGCTTAATAATAGTAGGTTTTATGCTAAACCCATAATGTGAAAAATTCCATTGCTCTCCTTTACTCTATAATCAAGGAATCTAATCAGGAGTCTACCTCGACCAACTATGTTGAGAGGAGATTCATCACCAAGGTATACCATATCACCATCAATATTTATGTGAAAATGGGAATTCATATAGAAGGAAGCTCCATAGTCTATTAGCCTTACACTCTATCTTGCACGGGTTTCCAAGGTTGCAACAATGACATATCTACCATCCTCTTAAGAATCTTTTTTAGACTCATTATTAGAATATTTTTTTTTGCTTCTTCTTCTTCTTATCTTCCTTGTAGTCCCTTCTAAAATTTCCAACCTTGCCACAGTTCCAACATTTTTCCTTCAACTTTCTAGTAAACTTATGTCTCCCGTGGGATTTGGATCTACCATTTTCTCTCATTTTTCCTTTCTCCTTCGATCTTACATGAAAAACCAATGCCTCATTGGTGGATTCAAAAGATTTCTTCCTCACCTCCTCTAATATTAAAGCATCCACAACCTCATCAAGCACCAATGTCTTCATAGTGCTTCCAATGGCCATTATGAGATTGTCCCATAAATATGACAAAAAACACAAAAGAGTCATACAACAATTCTCGTCAACCATCTTTACTCCAACTGAGATCAAATTGGTCAAAATAGTATTAAATTCATTCAAGTGCTCAAGTACAAAATCACCATCACCCATTCTCAAGGAAATCAAGTTTTTCCATTGACAAAGTTAATTAACAAAGGATTTATCATAATACAAATCCCCCAACTTCTTCCATAGATTTGTTGTAGTTTTTTCTTCCGAAACGTTCAAGAATATTGAGTTGACCAAG
Organism: Picea sitchensis; assembly: GCA_010110895.2. Classification (NCBI taxonomy): domain Eukaryota; kingdom Viridiplantae; phylum Streptophyta; class Pinopsida; order Pinales; family Pinaceae; genus Picea; species Picea sitchensis. The sequence continues at coordinate 38,415 of SNQJ01S0023829.1, read as the reverse complement.
TAGACCATGATAAGACTTCTTTCCTTCTCTCCAACACCACCCACTCTTCATATATCATACCAATGGGTTTGATTCCATATACTACAACCCATAGGTATTGATCTATGAGAAGATCTTCCATATTGAGTCTCCACAACTCAAATTCAGTCCATTAATCCTTTATATTTCTAATCTGAATGTGTTGACCATTTCCTTGCAACGATATTTTTTTATTTGCAAGCTCCCACTCAAACAAAAATTATATCAAAAAACCTTATTCCTAATACATGTGTTTGAGGTGATGAGGCTTTGATACCAAATGAAATGAAACAAAGGTGTGGAATATGCTTCCTAAACTAACCTATGAGAGAAAAATATGCCAAAAAAAAACAAAAAACAAACAAACAAACATTTGCAAACACATGAAATCAACAAAGCATTAAGAACACCCTTTTGGGAGAAAAACCTCAAAGTCTAAAGAGAAATTTCAGTAACATGACATTAAACTAAAATTTACTCTTTGATTTCTTTAAGCTATAGCACCCAATAAATAGACATAGTAAAACTATAAACAATATACTCATTTCACCCTCTAATTTATAAATATTCTTACTACAACTTTGCATCATTATTTTATTATTTTTACAACTGATATATATGTCCCAACAAACCATACTCAAACCATACTCGTTTGATCTCCTTTGGAATCAACGAAAGAAAAATTTTAAACCTTCACACTTGAATTATTATAAGAAATATATTCAACTGATGACATAATTACTTTGAAAAGATATAATGATCTCTTTTGAAATCCACCAAACAGGAATTGTAAAGCTTCACACTTGAATTATTATAAGAAATATATAGAACAAACAGGAATTGTANAATTATTATAAGAAATATATTCAACTGATGACATAATTACTTTGAAAAGATATAATGATCTCTTTTGAAATCCACCAAACAGGAATTGTAAAGCTTCACACTTGAATTATTATAAGAAATATATAGAACAAACAGGAATTGTAAACCTTCACACTTGAATTATTAAAAGAAATATATAGAACTGATGACATAATTACTTTGAAAAAATATAAAAAAAAATAATTTTAATTTTAGTTGGTTACATAAATCAACACCACCATTTCAAACTTATGTTGCATCCGCATATCTGTATAGCAATTACAATTTGAAAACGCAAAAAGAGGCACTAGGCTGCCAATATGAATCATACCTGTCTTATCTCCTTTTGAATTAGCACGAGGACTCATAAATCTCCACCGTTGAACTGTTCTAAGAAATATATTAAAACAATTCACATAATTACTTTGACAAAATATTAAAAATAATAATTTTAATTTGAGTTGCCGAGAAACCAACCCTACCATTTCAAACTTAAATTGCATCTACATATCTGCATAGCAATTACAGTTTGACAACGAAAAAACGAGGGACTAGCTTCATACTATGTGGCCATTGTTCAAATATATCATTTCTGGAAGGGTAGAAACGATATGATACAATACAGAGTAAGGGAAGAAATCCAAAGACAAAATAGGGAAAAGACAAAAGCAATCATGCCAACTAATTTGCCAGGCTGATACAATATAGAGTAAGGGAAGAAATCCAAAAACAAAATAGAGAAAAGTCAAAAACTAACAAATAAACGGTTGAGCTTCATTTATCTGGTGTTAATATTTTAATTTCTGTTAATCACTTAGCTTCAGTTAGCTATCAAAGTAATTTTTAAATATGATTAGATAAATGTAAAAAAGTAAACACATAAACGGATGTCTTTATAATAGCTAGGAAGTTAACGATTGAAATCACAGTCATTTATTTTGTGTGACTACTAAGAATATTCCAGCCATATTTAATCCTGTCCATAGAAAACTTATTAAGCACTAAACCCCTATTAAATCTGTCCATTATCAATAGTTGTAGACCTTTCGGCTTAATAAATCTGCCCATTGTCTATAATTATACGCCTTTAAGCGTAATTAAAAGAAGGCTGATACAATATAGAGTAAGGGAAGAAAAGCCAAAAACAATAATGCCAAGTAATCTGCCAGGCTACTGGCTCTCCATATTGATATTCTTCCAAGATAGACCTAATTCCAATGGAAAGTAGGGCATGAATGGTGCTGCTGCCCTGGAATATTATATTGATATAAATTTCAACGAACTTCTGAGGAATAGGAAAATAAC
>SNQJ01S0023829.1:4814-25518 GCA_010110895.2 Picea sitchensis | reverse complement strand
TCTCATTAAGGGAATCATATCAATCAATTACTTGACATCAACCAATGACATCAATCAAACCAAACCATTTACATCAATGACATATGATCCAACAATCTCCCAAGTAATCAAACCATTGGCATCAATGACAACATGATCCAACAAGGGTTAGGGTTTCGTTGCTGCAATAAAAACTGACTGCAACTGCAATTGTAACTCAAAAAATCCTCCCAATCTATCTTCCAGCGGTTAGACTATCCGAAGATAATGTGGGCCCATAACTTGTTAGAAATAATAGGTGTGCTCATTTAACCATAGACAATATAGAAATATTGTCACCCAACCATAGGTCAAAGCCACCCCCAAGAACCTTACTCTTGACATATAATAATTCTGGAAGTAAACCCTAGGCCTAATAGCGAATCAAGGTAGCATATCACTCTCCAGAGTTATCATACCAAGAATAAATTCCAACCATAACCAATGGAAAGTCCAATCCGAAACCGAGAATACAAATTGCAGTAGTTGCAACTACAGCTAATCTCCAAACTTGCGCACTTACTCAGTTTCTGCAGTGCGCACTCTTACATTTATGTAGTTGCAATATGTGTGTGTCAAATGAGTTGTGGCATCCTTTATTTATACTACTCCTCCTTAGTTGTCTGGGCCGACTTCTCATTCTGGAGGCTAAACACTCAATATTAAATATTTCTTTTAGCCGACTTGTCTTCTAGGGTTATGTCCAATGCTTTAGGGTTTCTTCTTGCTCCCCAGAATATTCTATTCTTGTCAGGGTTACATGTGGCGGTTAATACCTCCCGTATCTACCATAATATCAACATAATTGTCTTTGATTTGTAATATCATTACCATTCAATATAATTTTATATGACTTGAGTAATTTATGAAATGTCAAAAATTTGTATTATGTCAACGCACAATATTGGTGTTAATCTAATATTTGTGAAAGAAACATGTAAAATTATATGCTTATATAGTAAATAAAAATGAACTAAAAAATAGTTTACATAAAATTTACTAAGTGTCACACATGCGAATTAGAAAGAAATAAAATTATAAACATGTAAACTTGCATTAAACAATACTATACATAAAATCAAGTACAATGATATATAATTTGAAGAAGTACATAAATAGTCTAGTTGTTTTACGTTTTGGTCCTTTTAGCCGGAATTAGGATACATAAATCTGAATGAAATCTCAATTTTATGTTGTTTAAATTTGCACTTATGAATGCAAAAATGGGTTCATCCTGTTGAAAAACCTTTAAAGCACTCAGATTATACATAATTAACCACTCAAATATGTAGATCTAACAATTTCTTAGGGGGTTTCCGGTAAATATCCCCAAAATATATCCCCCACAAAAGGCCAAAACTTAGAATGGGAAATTCAAGTATAATACTATACTTTTAATTGATCCACTAGTAGTACATGATAAATTTTTCCTCCTTACAATTAACAATATCAAGTGTTGTTGGAGAATCATATACAAAGTTTCCAACATTTAAAAGACTATAGAGTTAAAAACATTCCCCCTCACTTTTAAATGTTTACATCCATTTAGTTCATCTTCATAGGTCATCTTCATAGAAAAGTGGAATGTTAATTGTAATATTAATAAAAGTGACATAACCATCTTCATATGTAAATAATAGAAAGTGAGTGAATTCATTTAACACGAACAATAACATCATCATATGGCTCTAACACTTTTTTTTTTGTTTGTTAGTTTTTTCATGACATGTGGGACTAACCTGTGGCTAAGAAACCACGACTCAGGGGCATATAAGCCATAAAAATCACTCGGGGATCGCACCCGGCCTGATCCACACCAACCCTTAACATGGATGGATTTTTTGTCCCCGCAGGTTTCGAACTGGTGACTTTAACATCAGGGAGTCCCTTAATAGCACACTCTGTCACTGACTGTCCTACACCTCGGGGACTATGGCTCTAAGACTTTCACTTTATAATCTTCCTAGAGTTTATATCCTCTTTGAAATATTATACATTTTCAAAAACAAAAAAATATACATAATTATTAGAAAATAGTTATTACAATTATATTCTAAAAGTAAATATTAATAAAATAAATTTGAATGAACTCTCCCATTTTCATACACAAGGAAATAAAAAACATTAAAACAATAATAACTAATCAAACATGTCAAGTCCATAGTGTTCAACCATTTATTTGATAAAAAAACCCAAAATTGAGTGTTTTCCACATAATGGAAAAGATGCTAATCGTACATAAAGTTGATCAATAATGTTTTCCACATAATGGAAAAGATGTTAATGATTTTGTGACTACCAAAGAAATAAACATTGTAGGGATTTGAAATGGAGTTTTTAATATGGAAAAAATCAATAATGTTCTCCGCATAATGGAAAAGATGTTAATGATTTTGTGACTACAAAAGAAACAAGTGTTGCATGGAAGCGTAGTCCCTGCCAGGTTGGAATGGGAATAAATGCGACTGAGTACAAACACGTGGGTAGGAAGTTGAACTACATCGAAACACAAAAGAATTAGCATTCCTGAATTAGTTTTCTTTAAAAGAAGGGCTCGTGGACATAATAGAAATTGAAATTTATCAAATTATAGGTTCTTGGACAACATAAATTATACATATGAAATTTGTAATTTTATAAAGTAGATATTTACTTTTATACATACGAAATATGTACTTTTATAAAGTATGGGAATGAGATTCCATACTTGGCAGTTTTTGTATCGTGGGTTCTCGGGCTGGCGCGCTGAAAATCGGGCTCTGTTAATTCGTGCCCTACAAACAACACCTAGAGTTCCATGACATACAAATTGACAATCAGAGTTGTGGAGTATTTGAAATTTAAGGGCATACGTATGTTACAAAGGTTTGTGGACAAACGCACAAAAAAGTAGCATTCCCGAATTAGTTTTCTTTAAAACAAGGGCTCCTGGACACAAGAAATTGAAAATCATCAAATTATAGGTTCTCGGACAACATAATTTGTACATACCAAATATGTAATTTTTGATTAAGCAGATATATAGAGCATGCAGGCCGGCGCGCTGAAAATTGGGCTTTTGTTGTTTCGTGCCCTACAAATAGCACCTAGAGTTCCACGACATACAAATTGATAATCAGACTTTTGGACTATTTGAAATTTAAAGGCCAATGCCTATTACCTAGGTTCGTGGACAGAAGCATAAAAAAGCTAACATTCTCGAATTAGTTTTCTTTAAAACAAGGACTCCTGGACAAAAGAAATTGAAATATATCAAATTATAGGTTCCTGGACAACAAGAATTATACATATCAAATATGTAATTTGATTAAGTAGATATATAGAGCATGCACGGAAGCTTCATTTCGGGTTCTCGGGTTGGTGGGCTAAAAATTGGGCTTATGTTGTTCTGTTCCCTACAAATAGCACCGAGAGTTCCATGATATACAAATTGACAACTAGACTTGCGAACTATTTCAATTTTTGGATCGCGGGTTCTCGAGATGGAGGGTTGAAAATTGGGCTTATGTTGTTTCGTGGCCTACAAATAGCACCTAGAGTTCCACAATCTACAAATTGACAATTGGACTTGCGGACTATTTGAAATGTAAGGGCCTATGCCTATTACATAGGTTCGTGGACAAAAGCACCAAAAAAACTAGCATTCCAGAATTGGTTTTCTTTAAAACAAGGGCTCCTCGACAGAAGAAATTGAAATTTATCAAATTATAGGTTCTTGAACAACATAAATTATACATACCAAATATGTAATTTGATTAAGTAGATATATAGAGAGGTTCCTGGACAACATAAATTATACATATGAAATTTGTAATTTTATAAAGTAGATATTTACTTTTATACATACGAAATATGTACTTTTATAAAGTATGGGAATGAGATTCCATACTTGGCAGTTTTTGGATCGCGGGTTCACAGGTTGGTGTGCTGAAAATCAGGCTCTGTTGTTCTGTGCCCTACAAATAGCACCCAGAGTTCCTTGACATACAAATTGACAATAAGAGTTGTAGACTATTTGAAATTTAAGGGCGTACATATGTTACACAGGTTCGTGTACAAAAGCACAAAAAAACTAGCATTCCCGAATTAATTTTCTTTAAAACAAGGGCTCCTAGACACAAGAAATTGAAAATCATCAAATTATAGGTTCCTGGACATCATAAATTATACATACCAAATGGGTAATTTGATTAAGTAGATATATAGAGCATGCAGGCTGTTGGGCTGGCGCGCTGAAAATTGGGCTTCTGTTGTTCCATGGCCTACAAATCGCACCCAAAGTTCTGTGACATAGAAATTGACAATCAGACTTGTGGACTATTTGAAATTTAAGGGCCAACATCTGTTACATAGGTTCATGGAAAAAAATCATAAAAAAACTAGCATTCCCGAATTAGTTTTATTTAAAACAAGGGCTCCTCGACAAAATAAATTGAAATATATCAAATTATAGGTTCCTGGACAGAAGAAATTATACATATCAATTGTGTAATTTGATTAAGTAGATATATAGAGCATGCACGGAGGCTTCATTCTGGGTTCTCGGGCTGAAAATTGGGTTTCTGTTGTTCTGTGGCCTACAAATAACACCTAGTGTTCTGCGATATACAAATTGACAATTGGACTTGTGGACTATTTGAAATGTAAGGGCCTACGTCTTTTACATAGGTTCATGGACAAAATCACAAAAAAAACTATCACTCCAAAATTGGTTCCTGAACAGAACCTTCATTCCGGGTTCTCGGGCTGAAAATCCTCATTCTGGATTCTCAGGTTGGCGGGCTGAAAATTGGGCTTTTGTTATTTCGTTCCCTACAAATAACGCCAAGAGTTCCGCGATATACAAATTGACAATCAGACTTGTAGACTATTTGAATTTTAAGGGGCTCCTGTCAAAATTTTTTAGCATTCCTGAATTAGTTTTCCTTTTTACATACGTTGGTGGACAAAAAAACAAAAAAAATAGTACCGACATCTGTTACATAGACTGGTGGAAAAAAGTATGAAAAAATTAGCATTCCCGAATTAGTTTTCTGTAAAAGAGGGGCTCCTGCATAGAAGAAATTGAAATCTATCACCCGATACTTAGGTAGTTTTTGGATCACAGGTTCTCGGGCTGGCGAGCTGAAAATTGGCCTTCTATTGTTTTGTGCCCTACAAATAGAACCCATAATTTCGCGATATTCAAATTGACAATCGGACTTGCGAACTATTTGAATTTTAAGGACCTACGTCTGTTACATAGGTTCATGGACAAAAGCAGAAAAAAAACTAGCATTCCTGAATTAGTTTTCTTTAAAACAAGGGCTCCTGGACACAAGAAATTGTTCATGGACAGCATAAATTATACATACCAAATATGTAATTTGATTAATTAGATATATAGAGCATGGACGGAACCCTCATTCCATACTTAGCTAGTTTTTGGATCGTGGGTTCTCGGGTTGGGGACCTGAAAATCAGGCTTCTGTTGTTCCGTGTCCTACAAATAGCACCGACAATTTCATGATATACAAATTGACAATCGAACTTGCGAACTATTTGAATTTTAAAGGGCTCGTGTCCAAAAAATTTATCATTCGCGAATTAGTTTTCTTTACATAGGTTTTACATACACTGGTGGGAAAAAGCACAAAAAATATAGTACCAATGTCTGTTACATAGGGTGGTGGACAAAAGGACCAAATAAATAGCATTCTCGAACTAGTTTTCTTTAAATAGGGGTTCCTGGACACAAGAAATTCAAATTTATCAAATTATAGGTTCCTGGACAACATAAATTATACATAGCAAAAACGTAATTTTTAAAAGTAGATATTTACTTTTATACATACGAAATATGTACTTTTATAAAGTACGGGGATGAGATTTTATAGAGCATGCATGGAGCCCTGATTCCATACTTGCACGGAGCCTTGATTCCATACTTAGGTAGTTTTTGGATCGCGGGTTGTCAGGCTGGTGGGCTGAAAATTGGCCCTCTGTTGTTCCATGGCCTACAAAGAGCATCCAGAGTTCCGTGATATACAAATTGACAAGCAGACTTACAGACTATTTTAATTTTAAGGGCCTTTGTGGAAAACAGTATGAAGGACAGGTGGTAAAGATGCAAGAAATGACATACTCTCTATACGTTTGAGTAGAAAGAAAGTACCGAACACAATTTTATGACATTTATATAAAAAAAATAATAAAGCATGTTACATGTTCCTTGAAATTTAAAGAAACATATATATATATATATATGTGTGTGTGTGTGTGTGTGTGTGAAATATGATATCTCAAATTTGAGTGAGTGATTTATGTCATACTTAATTTTGAAAATGGTAAGGCAGGAGAAAATACGCATCAGAAAAAAAGAGAATTGAGATAAAATAAAAGGAGGACTTCACATTCAACATAGCTGAATATAAAAATTTAGGAACACATAAAAGAAGAAAAAAAACTAGCATTCCCGAATTAGTTTTCTTTAAAAAAAGGGCTCCTGGACACAAGAAATTGTTCCTAGACAACATAAAGTATACATACCAAATATGTAATTTGATTAACTAGATATATAGAGCATGGACGAAATCCTCATTCCATACTTGGCCAATTTTTGGATCGTAGGTTCTCGGGCTGGGGACCTGAAAATCGGGCTTCTGTTGTTCTGTGTCCTACCAATAGCACTGATAGTTCCATGATATAAAAATTGATAATCGGACTTGCGGACTATTTGAATTTTAAGGGGCTCATGTCCAAAAAATTTAGCATTCACAAATTAGTTTTCTTTACATAGGTTTTACATACGCTGGTGGACAAAAGCACAAAAAGTATAGTACGAATGCCTGTTACATAGGGTGGTAGACAAAAGGACCAAATAAATAGAATTCCTGAATTTGTTTTCTTTAAAACAGGGGCTCCTGGACACAAGAAATCGAAAATTATCAAATTATAGGTTCCCGGAGAGAATAAATTATACATAGAAAATACGTAATTTTTAAAAGTAGATATTTACTTTTATACATACGAAATATGTACTTTTATAAAGTATGGGGATGAGATTTTATAGAGCATGTACGGAGCCCTCATTCCATACTTGCATGGAGCCCTGATTCCATACTTAGGCAGTTCTTGGATCGTGGGTTCTCGAGTTGGTGGGCTGAAAATTGGGCCTCTGTTGTTCCATGGCCTACGAAGAGCACCCACAGTTCCGTGACATACAAATTGACAAGCGGACTTGTGGACTATTTTAATTTTAAGGGCCTTTGTGCCAAAGAGTATGAATGACAGGTGGTAAAGATGCAAGGAATGACATACTCTCTATACGATTGAGTAGAAAAAAAGTAGTGAACACAATTTTATGACATTTATATAAAAAAATAATAAAACGTGTTACATATTCTTGGAAATTTAAAAAAACATATATGTGTGTGTGTGTGTGTGTGTGAAATATGATATCTCAAATTTGAGTGACTGATTTATTTCATACTTAATTTTGAAAATGACCAAGTAGGAGAAAATATGCATTAGAAAAAAAGAGAATTGAGATAAAATAAATAGAATCACTTCACATTCAGCATAGCTGAAGATAAAAATCTAGAAACACATAAATATATGAGACAAAAGAATAGTTTTATTTGGAATATATGAAAAAAAGAATAGTTTGTTACATATCCCTAGAAATGTAAATGTGTTTATCATACAGACTCAGATTGGGGTTCCCATGGACCATAAAAGAAATATGTACAAGAAATAGAACTGTGGAAAGAAGAAGTTGGACACGGTAGAATGTAATACCTGAAAAGTAGAAATGGGAGGATCGGTTTTTGGCTATAGATTTCTACTCAAAAAAGGTGGAATAACTCGATTAATAAAGAAAGGACTATTAGTATACACTTACATGCATGGTACATATAAGTAATTTTTGTGTTTGCTTGCTCATGCCTTTCCTTGTTGGTTTTTGTCGGTGGCCCGCTTGAATAACTGGATTGATAAACAAAGGATTTATGCATTTCCCTGTTGGATTTCATCGGCGACCCACTCCAAGTTCTCTTCAATATAGCTTCTCAAGGCGACGACGTTGATGTCATTGCGGATTTTAATGCTGAAAAGTTCATTTTCTAATTCTCTTAGATCAATTGAAAGTTTACACAGAGCTTGATGAATGTCTCCATTCTATACCGAATACCAGACTAGCCAGTTGTCCACCTCTTCTTCATGATATTCAAGAATCCTGTAAAAACTTTCTAAAGACAAGGCCTTAAAATTATCAACTTGTTTATCGAAAGCTTGCTTGGTTAACGCCAGTGAGTTGACGATTACGCTGGGGTCCTGGAAGTCATTTGTATTTCCTGCTAACTCTATTTTTGTGAGATTTGTGAATAATGTTTATTTCTTTGATATTGCTTGCTCACATGATTGGACGATAAGATATAGGTTCTTCACCTTCTCTTTCCAGCATGATTCTAATTGAGTGAGTCATTTTTTAGACAGATGATCATGTTGTCTTCTTGTCGTGTATGGCATGTTGTTGACATGAAAGGAAAAATGGATGAACGTGTGCAAATATAAAGTTTCTTCATTTTTAAAATCTGTCTGCAGAAGTTGGAGAAATTTATGTGCACTGCTCCCCAGGGAATCCATATTCTGTGATGTTTCCCAGGCCTTAGTAATCAGTTCCATTCTTTTGTTGATATTTTTCTCCACATATCTTCTACATGATGTGAGGAAGCTGGAGGATCCTTTTAGATTTGTTCCAGGGGTGCAGGTAGTCACAGACATGGATATTTCCAAAGGACTGGCAATCGATGGCATAGGAAACAAAGATTCCTCTAATTCCTTAATTCGGTTCTTTAGTCTGGCATTATCGGCCTGAATGACTCCAACGGAATGATGAAGAGCATCTTCAGTTTCCATGTGAATTTGAGAGATTTTGGATGCCTGCATATTGGCAAGGTCAAGTTCTGAACGATGTCTTCTTTTGTTATTTTTTACATCTCTTTTTTCAATGATTAATTTTTTTGATTCGCTTTAAAAAACAACACTCTGGAATACAAAGGATTCATCTTCGTAAAACAATTTGGTATCAACCATGTCCATTGAGTAAGCATGGTGAGTTGCGTCTTCGTGCTGATCAAGGTTGCATAAAATGCTATCCACATAAGCGTCAAGATCCATGTTTTCAATGTAAATTTCAAGATTCTCCGCCTCTCCTACAATTCTTTTCCTCTTCTTCTGCACGGGAAGCTCATGAGGAAGATGTTCACTGTGTCTCTACAAAACTGTTGTGGAGCTGCTGCCAATAGTTAATGAAAATATTGTTTTTCTCTAGACACTGCTTGAAATGAAGAAATGGAGGGGACAATATAACCCCCTAGAAAAATTGGTTCAATGATCCGTCAGGATTTTTCGAATGACTATGGTTGAGTTTTATTCGCATGCATTAATTGATCATTGGGAAACTTTAACGAAAGAGTTAGAACTTTAGCTTGAAAGATCAAGAAAGAAATGAACATACATCCATTAAAAATAATTTCAAGATCTGAAATGCAATGAAAAACAACAAACCATTATACACAAGTTTGGTAATGGAGTTCGGCAACTTTGCCTACATCTCCTGGCCTTTTCTGCATGAGAGGCTTCTTGATTTTATTTTCAAAGCTTATTAGTACATCTTTAAAATGCCGATTGGCTTCTAGACTGATCTGGTCTTGTTCTCCATGATCTCTTGAATCTTGCACAACTTACGGCACCTGAAACTGATGTCCCTAGCTCTCAGAAATCGTCTGACATCATCTCTACCTCAACAACTTCCCTTGCCTCACACTAACTAGACCTGACTTTGCCTCACGACATCTCTGCTCTCCAAAATCGTCCAGAAGCTCTCCAAAGGCTTACCAAAATGGCCTCAACATGGCCTTGGTTAAATAGTCAGGAAAGTTGTTTGTCAATCTCCAACTTCCTCCCAAATTAGTCTCTAAAAGCCCAATAACTTCCAATTACATTAAAAATTGGTTTAATTACATTTAATTAATTAAAAAGTGGTTCGTATACTTTAACCATATAATAGTTAAATAAACCGGACTTAGCCCCCTCCAGACACGCGTGCGCTCCTTTAGCAAGGTCATATGGGGTTTATGTGGCCACGCGCTAGCGCGGGCGACCCCCCTTTGGCTACCGGTTGGTTACATAGTCGATTCAGTGGAACCGCGGGCTAACCGTTTTGCAAACTGGACCTAAACCCATTGTTTAAACAAACCGCAACCGTTGTAACCGTTGGTCCGCGTGCATTACCGTTCAAACATAACCAAATGTTATATTAAAACCCCGCCATTTAAAAGACCCGCGCTGATTTCCCGCGCGCCCCGTTTCAACATGGTGGTACATACCAACACATATAGCAGAGTCGGGGCTAAGCCCGGCCCGCCCTCCACCATTTAACATAAATAATAAACTTAAATATATTATATGGCACCCACATAACAAGTCCCAAGCGGTGGTGTAACGGCAACTCGGAAATGGCGGAGTCTTTGGCATAGGGGAAATTAGGGTTCGAATCCTCCGGGCCCCAAAATATTTTTGAAACAACCCTTATTGGCTAAACCCGGGGTGCCGCGTGGCAGCCGTGATTAAACCATGGCGCAATCATTTGCCTTACAAATCTGCCGCGATAATGGGCATCTGGTTGGACCGATCTTTGCCCACATCAAAGCTGCCGTCATTGCCGTCATGAGCCGTCATCCTCCGTGCATGCGTCATCCGAGCCATGAAGCTGCAGGCATCGTATGGGTGTGTCGCGTGTCACCCTTTCAGTGGTGATACGTGTCACTTCAGGATTAGTCCAACTGCGTACCAAAATGCCAAATCAGCTTGACACATGTCACACTCTGAGGCTACCCGTGTCACCGTCACGGACGCCGCGTCGCAGATCTCACGATCGCCGTGTCGCAATACGAAGCCACCAGATATCCTCCTAATCTTTGCCACGTTTTGTCCTCAATTATACATGTCACATCACGGATTTACGCCCGTCGGATGTCTGAACATGCCATATCATCTGTACAGTGACGCGATATCCTTTATGCGGGCCGAGTCGCGGTCGGCATCAAATTTTGCTGTTTGGCTCGTGAACAAATGCAATATCTTCTTCATCTGGAGACTCAGGATTTGACGCCAAAATTATACCGGAATCGGGGAAGAGAAGGCAGTAGGGGCGCAATGGTGTTGGTTTTAAATTAGGATGCGAGCACTTTCTCCAGTTTTGAGCATTTTCATGCCACGGCGGTCTGCAGATCCATTCTGGATCAGACCTCCTCACTAAAGACCTTTTTGGTCCCCAAAGGTTACAAATCACTCGACAAACTCGGGATAGGCCGGCTTGCTCTTTGTCGAAAGATGATTACATTAGGAAGCAAAACACAATGGGGTTAGGACATCCGCCTGGCCGAGAATAAGTATTTGCTTTCTTTCCTTCGCAGTGTTCTTCTTGCTTTGCTGATAATCCGTCCTCCTTCGTGGGTGTAGAAAAATCCTTTTGTCCTTTTTTTGGACGAAGCTCCAGATTAAGTTTTCAACAACTAGCCTTTTGATGTCCTCTTGTTGCAAAACGTACAACGAGTTTTGGCATCGGACCTGCTTACCTTCTCCTTCTTCCGTTGTGGACTTGAGATTTTATGTCGTGTTTCCTTCTTGGGCGACATAGGTTTCTGTACAAAGTTTGTCTCTTCAACATGGCAACACAATGCTTGGGTGAATGACAATTAAACACATGGATAAAGTTTCCACAAGTTTAGGTTTACTTGATTATGCTTGTTATAATCAAAGGAGAATTAATAAAAACATGACTATTATACTTTCCATGCTGATCTTCACCTTTCTTTGGAGGCGACTTGCATTCACTACCACAACCATGAAGTGATGCGCCATTTCCCTTTGTGAGTGTTCTTGCAATGTCTTAAGTTGGCCATTTTGAAGCTTTGCCTTCCGAAGTTTTGGAACCCATCTTGGAAGACTCTCAAAGGTCCCTCTCTCATATCCCAATCCTAAGTATCGAGGCCTTTCTTCAGCCTCAATGGGATTTACAATGCCTTGACCTTGACGTCAAAGGCCCTTTCCTTTTTCATATCCCATCTTGTTTAATATTCTCAAACCTACACCTTTGGTGTGTTTTTCGAATTCCCCAAAACCAACTTGATGAGAATGAGAAAATTTGTTGAGAAACCTTCAATGCATACCTCAGATATGTTTTCTGGAAACAGATGCTTAGAAGGCACTTCCTTCAATGCTTCTTTCGCTGCTGTTCTTTGGAAGCTTTTTACTTGAGCCAGGTGCTCTTTCATTTCCAAGTAGTCTTCATACAACACCTTCACCATCCTAGGCCGCCTTAATTACCGAATCTCTGAACTTTTTCTCGTCTTGAGAAAGTCCTCTGTAGATGCCATTTCCTCCTTTAGATGTGCTCTTCCATGGTTAACATGCAGCTCAATTCCCAGCGTCAGCTAGCTCTGATACCGCTTGATCCAAATTGATTTTGAATGACTATGGTTGATTTAATTCGCATCCATTAATTGATCATTGGGAAACTTTAGCGAAAGAGCGAGAAAAGAAATAGATTATACAGCCATTAACATAATTTCAAGATCTGAAATGCAATGAAAACAACAAACCATTATACACAAGTTTGGTACTTGAGTTCGGCACAACTTGCCTACATCTCCGGGCCTTTTTCTGTGAGGAGGCTTCTTGATTTCTTTTCAAAGCTTATTAGTACACATTTTTACAATGCCAATTGGCTTTTAGACTGATCTGGTCTTGTTTGCCGTGATCTCTAGAATCTTGCACAACTTGACACGAAGCGGATGTCGAGCTCACCAATCGTCCATTGACATCTCTACCTCCAGCGGCTTCCTTGCCTCTAAAGCGTGGGCGGCTTTGCCACCGGCAGCATCTTTGCTATCCAAAACCGTCCAAAAGCTTTTCAAAATCTCACCAAATGGCCTCAACATGGCCTTGGTTAAATAGTCAGGAAAGTTGGTTGTCAATCTCAAACTTCCTCCAGAATTCTGCTCTAAAAAAGCCCAATAACCCTCAATTACATTAAAAATTGGTTTAAAATTACATTTTAATTAATTAAAAGTGGATTAAATAGCCCACTTTAACCATATAATAGTTAAATAAACCGGACTTAGCCCCCCTCCAGACACGCGCGCGCTCCTTTAGAAAGGTCATATGGGGTTTGCTCTGTGGCCGGCTAAGCGGCCGGAATACCCAACTGACTCTGGTTGGTTGCAAAATGCGATTGATGGAGCGGGCTAACTATTTTGCAAACTGGACTTAAACCCATTGTTTAAACAAACCGCAACCGTTGTAACCGTTGGTCCGTGCGCATTACTGTTCAAACATAACCAAATGTTATATTAAAACTCTGCGCCATTTAAAAGACCCGCGCTGATTTCCCTCGCGCCCCATTTCAACACGGTGGTCACATACCAACACATATAACTTGAGAATTGGGGCTAAGCCGACCCACATCACTCCTACATTTAACATAAATAATGACTTAAATATATTATATGCATACATAACAAGTCCCAGCGGTGAATTATAGCGACAAGCAGGAAATAAAGCAGTCTTTAGCGTAGAGGAAGTCCAGAGTTCGAATCTCGGGCTGAAATATTTTGAAACAACCATATTGGCTAAACGGGGTGCATCACGTGGTAGCCCGTGATTTTCACGTGGCACCCAATCGATTGCCCACAAAGCTACCGTGTGGGCATCTGATTGGATTCATGTGCTGCTTACATCAAAGGCGCCCACGTCGTGCCACGTCCATCGATTACGTCCATCCTCCGGCACGTCATCCAGGCCGCAAAACTGGCGGCGTCGTAAAGTGCTCCGATGTCACTTCGATGGTGACGGTGTCGCCTAAGTTAATAGTCCTGGCGGCAAAATGCCAAAATCAGCTTGACCGTTAATAGTCGCTGCGAAACGCCCGCGATAATCATCTGAACCCTGCCGCGTCACCCGTCCTCGTCGCCACGATGTCACATCACAGGAAGCCGATGTCCTCTCCTGATGCTGCCACGTGTCATCCTAAAATGCTGCCACATGTCGCATCCTAGTTACACCACATCATATGTACGGACATGCCACAGCTGTACAGTGACCGCGTGTCCTTTGTCACGGGCCGAAGTGCAGTCATCATCCAAAATTTTGTCTGTTTGGTTTTTCGGACAGAATGCGATATCTGCTTCATACGGACTCCGTTTGACAAAATTATACCATAGGAATGGGGAAGGCGAGAGCGGACTCAATGGTGTTGGTTTATTAGGATTAGAAGACACTTTCATTTTTGAGCATTTTTCATGCCACGACAGTCTTCTGAATCCGATTTGGATCATTCAATGCATTAATAGATGTCCTCCTAATAGTATCAATATCTATCATGTGACACATTAGAAGTAAAGCTTATATATTGCATACTTAGAAGTGATAAGGTGGCGATTACAATAAAGAACATTTAAGGATTGGAGATTTCATGAAGGAATCAAGTTGGCGGAGTGTGAATGACATTCCATGGTATTTGAAATTAAGAATGGGAAGAGATTGGAGGTTTCATGAAGAAACCAAGTTGGCGGCGTGCGAATAACATTCCATTGTGTTTGAAATTAATCTTGAAGGATAAAGAAAATCCTTCACGAAAATTTCATTGATGGTAGAACTTCTTGAGCCTTGCGTGCATCAATGATGGCTTAGACAATGCACGCTTGCGATGACACAATTAGCATTAAATATTTGAAACAAGATATATATATATATATATATATATATATATATATATATATATATATATATATATATATATATATATAAACTATTCTTATTATGGACACATCACGAAGGTGATGGGCATGGGAAAGAGCAAGAAATGATCAAATGGCCAAGTCTGAAACTGCATAGTGAAATTGGTGAGTGTCCAATGGTGAAATTGCATGAGTTGGAATTTTTGAAACTGTATGAGTCAGAATTCTAAACTCCAAAATGCGTAAAGCGTAAGAGTGCATGATGGTGCAATTCAGCGGAGGGTTTGTATATTTGGGGAATTCTGGCAAAGTCGCTAAGCATGAAGAAGTCGACTTTGTGTAAGCTTTCAGAGAGCATAGTGAAAGGAAGCATGTATAGTCTTTGGATAGTGAGACTCGGGATGGTGAGCTCAAAATTGGACCGACAAACCAAAGGGATGATATGACTCCGGTGCATATTTCACAATTCATGTTCAACACCAACTTTGTGGTTACCATATCAGTGTGTGTGTAAGCGAGGAAAAACTAAATATATGCCTTTATAAAGTATGGACATGAGATTTTATAGAGCATGTCACGGATATCGCATTCCATGCCAGCCACTTTTGGATTGGCGGGTTCTCGGTAGTAGGCTCAAAATTTAGAGTCTCTATTGTTTTGTGTTCTATGACTAATACAGTTAAGTGATATACAAATTGACCATGGACTTGGAATTGGCTGATATTTTTTATACCATATACTGATTTTGGATCCTTGGGTTCTCGGTCTAGCGGGGTCAACAACGACGCTCTGTTGTTTGGTGCCTTACAAATATCTTATGATAATAAATTGACAAGCGGATTTATGGGCTGGCCTGCTCAACATTTGTCAATTGACAAGCATATGGTGGCACTCAACATTGTACTTCTATTGATTTCCATGATATACAAATTGACGGACTCGAGTGGTGAAACTTGAAACAGAAATACATACAAAATATACGCGGATCCTTATTATATACTCATCCCTTATTTGGATCACAAACTTATGGGGTGTACATTGGGCCTCTAATGTTATGTGCCCTACAAATAGCAACCTGGTTGGGTGATAAACAAATTACAAAGTGGACTAGCGATTTTGGTTGGCTCAACATTTCATTTCTATTGGATGGTGGATGTGCATGTTGGCGGGGCTCTAAAACAAAACAAAAAAGGAAAAAACATAAATTTTACCAAACAAGTTCGACAAAATCTGAGACAAAGTATGAATTGTTTAGTATGGAACCTGGAGGCTGAGAAAAATGCACCTTTGCATGGATTCCTCTACATCTCTGGGTAGGAGTTCAACTGCGTCTAGTTTTCATGCATTTCTATCAACAAAGTACAAAACAAAGGGATATGAACATAAGCTCATATGTAAATAAAAAGACAAGTACTATGTACATATATTAAAAAAATAGAATAAGATGAATAGAGTGAGAATTAGTTTTTGGGAGGATGTACTTTTTTTTTTTTTATAAATGTATATTTTATAATTCAAGAACAACACCGACTGTATGCTCACTAGAACAATATGTATAAATGAGGGAAAAATAGAAAATTTTGGATATATATATATATATATATATATATTACAGCAAAATATACATATATGCTTTGAAACATATAAATATGAGTTTGCAATATGTTTGATGTATATCGCATAAATTCAAGTGCAATATGTTTGATGTATATCATAGATTGAGTATTGCAACTTCTGTTTCATGGAAAAAAATTTACCAAGCACCATTTCAAAATTCTTTTCTTCGATATGTATATGGGGTCAAAATTGGGTACATGTTTTCACTAATATCATAACCCCATGTGTAATGTAACTTGATATACAATTGTGATTTGTAAATCGTTTGTTTTGCATGCATAATGCCGTGTATGTTTCCTGGAAGCTCCTGAGAATATCGAATTACATTATATCATAGTCATTCGATATATCATCCATGTGTGCATTTAAGTTGTGTGTGTTAAGAGGTGATCTGAGATGAATTTGTTTTTATTATTAGTTGGTAATCATAGAGAAGTTTCCATTTTTCGGTGGTCTGAGTGGTTCCATTTCAATATCAACTTTCTATTTCATACAGTTATCTTTTGTAAGAGGACTTCATAAATACAAGGAGTCTATGCTTCGACGGGAACCAATGTTATTATCTGAGGTCCACGTATATGAATTCGAAATGAAATTCAACTTTATTAAGTGTTATTCCTTGTGATCTGTGAACTATCGTGCACATGCAAATTTAATTAGAGCTGTCTTGAATCTTGATCGACTTGGTCTTCAGCGATGTTGTCTTGGCTTGATATTCTAAAATAGGTGTCCAATCTCTTCCAGTGTTTGAGTTATATAGATAAGACAAATTGCTTTCTTGTCACTTGCCTATATGGTTCATGGAACTTAATCCAAGGCTTTCTTGTCACTTGCCTATATGTGGTTCATGGAACTTAATCCAAAGGACATCGAGTTTCTCTGTCTTTGTATAGACTTTGAGTATTCCATTTTCACCATTCACCAAGACATCCTATGAATCATAGTTAGAGGCATATATTTCAACCAACATTTCTAATTTGAGGACAAGTTGCAAAGGTAAAGGGACTGAATGCTCATGACATGGCACATTTCCATGGTTGTCTTCTTCTAGGTCAATCGAATTGATGATGATATCATTGCCAGGCATGAGCGACATCATGTGGCTATTATGCATTGCAACATCCTTATTTCTGTAGAACATGTAAGGGAACGTTGGGTCTGTTGGTGCAGAGTGTAAGAACCTCGAATTGATATAGGTCAAGTCATCATATGTTTGGCTGTTTATGCACATTCTATTTAGAATTTCAATGGATGTTTCATCTGTCTAGCGCATTGTAGTATGGAACTCAAATAATTTAATATTGTCTCTCCAGAAGTCATGGATGATTTTTTCCATGTTAACAGTAGGTTGTTCAAATATCAAAGAATCTTGGATGGGTTGTGCTTGGTAAAGATCCCCACAGAATATCATGTCAATGTTTCCAAAGTATTTCATGTGCAGATGTTTTATGCTTCTTAGCCGGTTGTCAATGGAATACAAGAACCGACTCCCAATCAAATATGCTTCATCTATAAAGACAAGTTGGAGTTCCTCATAAATCTTAGATAATGTATCCAACATTTCCTTGCTAAGTGGAAGAAACTATGACTTGCTACAAGGCATTAAAAATGTAGAGTGGACTGTTGTTCCACCAACATTGTATGCAAATTTTCCTGTGTATGTAACTATTAGGCCCTTTGGTTTCATAGGATCAGAGGAATTGTTTGAATCATAGATTCGTATAAGCATTTGGAACAGTGCTTTCGTTGTGAATTTGCCTATCCCTGCTCGCCTGCAAGAAACAAGTGCATAGGAATGTTCATGTTAAAGGATTTTTTAAGAGCAATGTCCTTTAGAATTGTTTGTTGTTCGCGATTCAACATACATCTTATTCTGTGGTATTCATTATTTTCAATTAGGAAATGATGTTTTGTAACTTGAAAACCAAGATTGATACGCTTTTCACTTCCAGCCACTGGAGGACAAGGAAAATCCGCTTGTAAGTCATAGGACTCGGAAGGAGTTCTGGTTGTTTTTCGGTTTCTGAATGTCTCATCGTGATCACCAGGGTTTTCTAGGTCATTAAGTGAAACTTCTAGATCACCCCATGTTGGATTAACATTGTAGGTAAATATAACTTCATTGATGTGCACTATAGTCTCAGACAGAACCTACGCAACCTCCCATGTAGAGAAGTTATGTTTTAATATCTCTTCATTTTCATCGAACGGAACATACATCAACAGTTTTTCTCTACAATAGTTTTCATAGTCACAATGTTTATTGTATTTGACAAACCGTATCACAGAGGGTTTTTTTCTTTTCATTGGGTGCACCATTTTTTTTGTAATGCTATATGAATTATGCTAAGAAGATATGCCTAATAGGAGATGGACGCTGGACATAATCATCAATAATAGAGTGACATAACACGTCTTCTGAATTGTCAAGCTCTTGTTGTAGAAAAACCAGTGGTTTAAGCACAAATGTGCGTTTTTCAAGTGGAGATGTGTTTATGAAGACACATTTTCTTGAACTACAAGTGAGGGGCAAGGAAAGTGCAATGTGAACTGCTTGTTGAGCATACATTTGTTGAAGATTAAGCAATGTATTTCCAAGTGTGTGTATCATTTGTATGGAATTAATATGACTTCTTTCATGTTCTTTGCGTATTCTTCTGAATGCACTTGGCATAGATTTGTCAATCTTCGTCATATACGAGGTACAATACGATGTTGCAACATATGCATTGAGCATGTACTACGCATCTGTATTTTCTTTCCACATAACTTGCATGTCCTTGGAGAAAATGTTGTTCCAAATATGGGAGAGTTTTTGTTTAAGGAAATGTGTTGGTTGCCTAAGCGTACATTGTATGGCTTGGATGTACTCATCTTCTGATAGATTTACCTTTGTCAAGAAGGAATCAAATCTCATTAGCTCGTCGAATTCTCCTTGTTCTAGAAATGCGAACAAGGATTTAAATTTCTCAAAAACAACATTGTCCTCTAAACTTACCGGCTCTATGATTCTTGTATCTCTCATTGGCGGTAGGGGAAAGTTGCATCTGCAATGTGAGTTTTTTCGTTTTCTACAACTTCTTGTATGGTAATGTCTATGGACTTTTGCAAGTTCTGGATCCAAATGATCTGTGTTGCATGTTATATATTTATCCACAAATTGTTCGATCTTTGAATTGTTATCAACTCCATAGACTGGTGCACCCTCTATCCACAACAGTGCGTGGTCATGCTCATTTCCCCTATTCTAGAATTCAGTCACAAAAAAGTAATATGATATTTTTCCGAAAAACGTTTCATTGTGGCATATCAATTGTCTCAAAGCATTTATTTTATGTCTATAGTAGCGAGTACATGTCACTGGGTCTTTTCTTATGAAGCAGTCAATGTCATTATTTTCCAATGTATCGGTTTCTCTTTTACATTTCCTGTTCCTATGCAGGTCAGATACGACAACCACCAATGGATCCCAGCAATGCTCTGCACTTGTAAATGTGATGAAAAATGTTGGCGGGCCCAATTGCCGGATCATTGCAAAAATATTTTTTTTGTTTTGTTGCAAATAGTCAGGAGAGGTGAAAATGTTTTTGAAATCTATGTATCCAATATCAGATTTCAGAATTTTTTCTAGGTTTACTTTGTACTTCACATCCTTGGAAAACAACTTTCTTCCTTGTAACTAGCCTTTTCTTATTCAGACCCACATAAAGGACATAACTTGCTCTATTATTATGCACATTGTTTTGAAAAAAAAAATTGTTATGTGACAGGAGAAGTAACTGCTTGAATGTAGCAGCGCCCATTGGACTATTTTATGATAACTGAATTGTTCTATAATATCAGTGTCACGTGGATCTCCATAGAAGAGTGTTGGAAAGTTCATTTCCTCAACTAATTTGTCCTTGAATATTCCAAGTGGACGCTGCCCCTCGATAGGTGCAATTTCGAGAATTTTGTCTTACAAGTCATGAATGCACTGTGAAACAGTGAATCCATGCACCAATGTTTCAGCAGGTGTTTCATTCTCTGATTCATCACTTGTATCAAATTCACTAGGATTTTCGAGAGTGTCTGCAGAGTTGCCATCCTCTTCTGCAAGAACACTGTTCCAATTTCCATTTATACAAATGTTCTCTCCTTTGAACAGGGCCCTGGAACATAATTCCTTTAATTCTTTCATAACATCATGCACACACACTTTTCCTGTCTGATAGGAATTTTTGTATCGCAAGTGTCTTTTCAGAGCCACAACAATTGTCATTGTATTGTCAATGAATTGTGGCAAC